>CATIWC010003562.1:0-56012 GCA_948472305.1 Vicia faba | reverse complement strand
TCATATTGTAATTTTGTTGTTTCACAAAAAAAGATCTTGAAAAATTTGTTTTGAATATAATATTTTATTTTATTGTTGCAACACATAAAAAATTTGGTGAATGGTAAAAAATTGAAAAATAAAGTAATACATGTTACATTCAATTGTTTTCATCCACATTATTTAGCAATAGAATTAATATATTACCTCAGTTGATTTAGCCACAGAGGAGAAAGTCCCTATTTTATTTAGTTTTCATTTAAAAAATGAAATAAACTTTTTACCTCATTTTTTGTCTCAAATCAAAAGTAATCTAGATTATTGTGTTTCTTTGTCGTCCATAAACAAAATTTTGTCATCTATTTATTGAGTATGAACACTCAACAGAGTGCCAACATATTAATCCACATGAAACATTACTAATCAACGTACAACTGTCACAATACTCATTTAGAACGCTAATGACACACTATATATTTAAATCACAAACATTGATAATGATGAAAATGGTAGGATTCTTCTTCAAAATTATACTCGTAGGTTTAAATAAAAATAAATGTAAAATTATAAAAACTTGTATTTCAATATATATATATATATATATATACATATATATATATACATATATATATATATATATATATATATATATATATATATATATATATATATATATATATATATATATATATATATATATATATATATATATATATATATATATATATATATATATATAGACACACATTTCACCTCATATAATTTTATCACTAAGAAGTAAAGCTGAGTATTTTTTTATAAATTATGAATTTGTTGTTGATGTGTTCGAATCCACAGATCATACAATTTTTCACTCCGTTCATGCATAACCAAGGAGAAAAGTAAAATTCTTTTATGATATTTATGTTATCCCAGTCTTAAAATCGAGGTAAAAATTCTTTTTTAACTAAGATAAAAGGGATTTTTTTATTGTAGTGCAAGTGTGTTTTATTGTTTATAGAATAATCATATTATTATGGACATTGGTTTGTTATTGTTACAAATTATTGTTGTGAAAATATATTATTTTATTAAGTAAAGAAAAGAACAAACAAATTTAATATATTATAACTTTTAATTTAAAAAATAAATTTTAATTAATAGTATATACATTTCACTCATTAATTAAATATGATTCTTAGAGTCATGCATTTCACTCATAAACACTAACTATATGTCTGAACAACTAATATATCTTACAAATAGTATATACATGATCTTCCTTATTCTTCATTTATTAAATATGTCTCTCGTTATCCTTATTGTGTATTTCATGTGAGAAGAAATATTATAGAACTTAAAAGTAAAAATAAAAAGTGATTGTAAATTCTAACCAATATTTTATTTATGTATTTTGTATTTGACATTATCTATCATTTATGTATTTTGTATCTGCCATTATCTATCATATAATCATTTTTAAATTTATGTTATGGAAAGCACTATCATAAGTGGGATTATATATTATAAATGTAATTTTTACGACTTTTGCAAAAAACCTTTATATTATCTTTTGTAATTTTATTTAATTTATAATTTCTCGTTTTATGTTTTTTATAAACAGGTTCGAAAACCTTTAATTCTCGTTTCAATCCATAACTTGCTTACCAAAAAATAGATAATCGTTTTTAAAGTAATTCATTAAGTTTTATAACATTATATATTATTATCTATAAATTATAAGTTACATACAATTATATTGTGTTATGTTTTTTCTTAAACTATTATGATCATCCACATGTTAATGTTAGATTTGTTTCCTTCATTTGTTGCATAGTGCTTTTCTAATTATTATTAATTTTTATAACTTTATTGGATTCTTATATGTGAGAATGCATCAATGCGATGTAACAATACTGGTGCATGTTCTAATTTTGCAAAATATGACCTTACTAAAGTCTAAAATTTAGAAAAAATACATAATCATTGAAAATTATTAGTAATTTTAAAAACTAAATTAAATAAAAAATGATTTGAAAATATTCACAAAAATTGCAATTATAATTTTTCTATGTGTTATGGCTCTAGAACATTTTCGCTAGATCTCACAATCACTAAATAAATTATAATTAAGTGTCTATTCACACTTACAAAAAAAAATATAAACAATTACAAATTTATATTTTGAAAATATTGTTACAATTTTAAGAATATAAAAATTTACAATGCATAAAACACTTGTTAAATCAATTAAAAATTTTATAAAATCAATTATATATTCCATTTAATAAGTCTTGCAGTGTTAAGTTAGACTTTTAATCTGACTTCAAAATTATTTTGTTAAGTCTGTTTGTTACATACCAATTTAAACTTTTTCTATTTTTATTCTTCATAATATACCCACTATAAAATTCACTTTGAATCTAAAAGCATAATTTATAAGATATTATAGTATACCAAAATTTTAAAAATACTAATAGTAAAAATATAAATATAAAACAAAATATTCAATTTCATAGAAAAATAACATATAAGTACTATGACTAAATAAAGTCTATTAAATTATATAGAATAATGTGATAAAATTGAATCATTTGTATTTACATATAAATTTGTATTAAGTATAAGAATTAATGAGTAAAAAAGGTACATGTAGCATACAACTATATGACGTAACACTTTAAGATTATAAGATGCTGATACAATATTGAACAAGACTAAACTACCACCTGACACAATCTTCCACGTTAGGAGAACTTGCCTTGTCAATAACCTATAATATAGAAGATGTTAAGAGAATACAACAATATTAGAAGGGGTTCAAGAGAATATAACAATATTAGAAGGGGTTACAACAATATTTTGTTGTTTCCACCTCTTGCCAATTTTAAATGGTAAAAGATAATAGTGTTATATTTTGGAATAACTTCCCAATATCTATCAATAAAAGAAAGCATTCTATATTATATTGCTTTCTTCGACTATCAACATTGAGAAATTAATTCCTAATCATATTGGAATATTGTTGGTTCACAAAACAAGATCTTAAAAAATTAGTTTTGAATATAATCTTTTATTTGATTGTTGCAACACATAAAAAAATTGGTGAATGGTAAATAAATTGAAAAATAAAGTAATGAAGAATCAATAATGAGAGTCACGTTGATATAGAGAGGTAGAAGCTGCCAAGACAAAAGTAGAGTATGAAGAATCAAGAGATGGAAGTTGCTCTTTGTACATGCAAGATTGGAGGACTTGATTTGGACAAAAGGCTTTTCTTCTCCCTCCTTGTTTTCACGCTTCTTCTCTCTTTTGTCCCCACGAATTATATTTTGTTCCAAATGAGGATTGGGATAGAAACCAAAATAACTCATACTACTTCTAATTAAGTGGGAATGGACAATAATACCCATCATCACCCTTCTATTGATATTTTAAAATCCAATATAAATCTAAGTGGATTAGGTATTATACATTAGTTCACTAATAATCATCACTTAATATAATTTAGCAATGTCATTAAGAGGTATTTATAATATCGAGATTTACATTTGTCTTTGAAACAACAGTTATATATTGTATCTGACTCTGTCGAATACAACAAACTTCTATTACTTCTACTAGGTCAAACACATCTATGTCGAATACAAATTTTTCTTTAAAACAATGAATTATAACTTCTAAGAATTCTGTCTTTGGTTTATTCCTTCGTAAATGTGCATTTCTTCTATTGGGCTCTTTACCAGCCCATAACAGTAATATTACATTGAGTTATGTTATTTTATCAAATTATTATTGACCCCACATCAATATCCTTGTCGTGTCAAGTGCTATGTCATATTCAAATCTTTATTTTTATATTGACTCATTTGTTTCTAACACTATTAAAAATATTACATTCTATGATAATGCTTTCACTTCACTCAATAAAATACCGAGGTAAAATTCTTAGACACGCTAAGATTTTTTTTCTTCAAAAAAACACCATTTATTCCCTTGTTTTAAGTACATATCTAAAGGGTAAACTAATCTAGGATACATGATTCGTATTCCAGCAACTACAATTTTTATTTTTATTTCTTTAAACGTGACACCTTTATTTTTATTTTATTTTTTACTTAATTGTTAAATTATCAATTCTATTCGTTTCTCTACTAACGGAGAGTTATGATACCCATATTTAATTATAAAAGGATTAGTTCACTAAGTTTTACTATAAATCTAAATCATATATACAACTAACTACTTCATACTCGTAAACATCATTCTTTGGGATGACTTTGAAGACAAAAAACTTCTTTGGTTATGTGTTCTTCTTCTAACACAAACTTTTAACAAATAATTTTTATGTTGTTGCAATCTACTCACATAATGAAGATAATTTTGTTGTTTTCACATCTTGCCAATGTTGAATGGTAAAAGATAATATTGTTATATTTTGGGATAACTTCCCAATATCTATCGATCAAAGAAAGCATTCTATATTATATTATTTTATTTGACTATCAACATTGAGAAATTAATTCCTAATCATATTGTAATTTTGTTGTTTCACAAAAAAAGATCTTGAAAAATTTGTTTTGAATATAATATTTTATTTTATTGTTGCAACACATAAAAAATTTGGTGAATGGTAAAAAATTGAAAAATAAAGTAATACATGTTACATTCAATTGTTTTCATCCACATTATTTAGCAATAGAATTAATATATTACCTCAGTTGATTTAGCCACAGAGGAGAAAGTCCCTATTTTATTTAGTTTTCATTTAAAAAATGAAATAAACTTTTTACCTCATTTTTTGTCTCAAATCAAAAGTAATCTAGATTATTGTGTTTCTTTGTCGTCCATAAACAAAATTTTGTCATCTATTTATTGAGTATGAACACTCAACAGAGTGCCAACATATTAATCCACATGAAACATTACTAATCAACGTACAACTGTCACAATACTCATTTAGAACGCTAATGACACACTATATATTTAAATCACAAACATTGATAATGATGAAAATGGTAGGATTCTTCTTCAAAATTATACTCGTAGGTTTAAATAAAAATAAATGTAAAATTATAAAAACTTGTATTTCAATATATATATATATATATATATACATATATATATATATATATATATATATATATACATATATATATATATATATATATACATATATATATATATATATATATATATACATATATATATATATATATATATATATATATACATATATAATATATATATATATATATATATATATATATATATATATATATATATATATATATATATATATATATATATATATATATATATATATATATATATATATATATATATATATATATATATATATATATATATATATATATATATATATATATATATATATATATATATATATATAGACACACATTTCACCTCATATAATTTTATCACTAAGAAGTAAAGCTGAGTATTTTTTTATAAATTATGAATTTGTTGTTGATGTGTTCGAATCCACAGATCATACAATTTTTCACTCCGTTCATGCATAACCAAGGAGAAAAGTAAAATTCTTTTATGATATTTATGTTATCCCAGTCTTAAAATCGAGGTAAAAATTCTTTTTTAACTAAGATAAAAGGGATTTTTTTATTGTAGTGCAAGTGTGTTTTATTGTTTATAGAATAATCATATTATTATGGACATTGGTTTGTTATTGTTACAAATTATTGTTGTGAAAATATATTATTTTATTAAGTAAAGAAAAGAACAAACAAATTTAATATATTATAACTTTTAATTTAAAAAATAAATTTTAATTAATAGTATATACATTTCACTCATTAATTAAATATGATTCTTAGAGTCATGCATTTCACTCATAAACACTAACTATATGTCTGAACAACTAATATATCTTACAAATAGTATATACATGATCTTCCTTATTCTTCATTTATTAAATATGTCTCTCGTTATCCTTATTGTGTATTTCATGTGAGAAGAAATATTATAGAACTTAAAAGTAAAAATAAAAAGTGATTGTAAATTCTAACCAATATTTTATTTATGTATTTTGTATTTGACATTATCTATCATTTATGTATTTTGTATCTGCCATTATCTATCATATAATCATTTTTAAATTTATGTTATGGAAAGCACTATCATAAGTGGGATTATATATTATAAATGTAATTTTTACGACTTTTGCAAAAAACCTTTATATTATCTTTTGTAATTTTATTTAATTTATAATTTCTCGTTTTATGTTTTTTATAAACAGGTTCGAAAACCTTTAATTCTCGTTTCAATCCATAACTTGCTTACCAAAAAATAGATAATCGTTTTTAAAGTAATTCATTAAGTTTTATAACATTATATATTATTATCTATAAATTATAAGTTACATACAATTATATTGTGTTATGTTTTTTCTTAAAACTATTATGATCATCCACATGTTAATGTTAGATTTGTTTCCTTCATTTGTTGCATAGTGCTTTTCTAATTATTATTAATTTTTATAACTTTATTGGATTCTTATATGTGAGAATGCATCAATGCGATGTAACAATACTGGTGCATGTTCTAATTTTGCAAAATATGACCTTACTAAAGTCTAAAATTTAGAAAAATACATAATCATTGAAAATTATTAGTAATTTTAAAAAGTAAATTAAATAAAAAATGATTTGAAAATATTCACAAAAATTGCAATTATAATTTTTCTATGTGTTATGGCTCTAGAACATTTTCGCTAGATCTCACAATCACTAAATAAATTATAATTAAGTGTCTATTCACACTTACAAAAAAAAATATAAACAATTACAAATTTATATTTTGAAAATATTGTTACAATTTTAAGAATATAAAAATTTACAATGCATAAAACACTTGTTAAATCAATTAAAAATTTTATAAAATCAATTATATATTCCATTTAATAAGTCTTGCAGTGTTAAGTTAGACTTTTAATCTGACTTCAAAATTATTTTGTTAAGTCTGTTTGTTACATACCAATTTAAACTTTTTCTATTTTTATTCTTCATAATATACCCACTATAAAATTCACTTTGAATCTAAAAGCATAATTTATAAGATATTATAGTATACCAAAATTTTAAAAATACTAATAGTAAAAATATAAATATAAAACAAAATATTCAATTTCATAGAAAAATAACATATAAGTACTATGACTAAATAAAGTCTATTAAATTATATAGAATAATGTGATAAAATTGAATCATTTGTATTTACATATAAATTTGTATTAAGTATAAGAATTAATGAGTAAAAAAGGTACATGTAGCATACAACTATATGACGTAACACTTTAAGATTATAAGATGCTGATACAATATTGAACAAGACTAAACTACCACCTGACACAATCTTCCACGTTAGGAGAACTTGCCTTGTCAATAACCTATAATATAGAAGATGTTAAGAGAATACAACAATATTAGAAGGGGTTCAAGAGAATATAACAATATTAGAAGGGGTTACAACAATATTTTGTTGTTTCCACCTCTTGCCAATTTTAAATGGTAAAAGATAATAGTGTTATATTTTGGAATAACTTCCCAATATCTATCAATAAAAGAAAGCATTCTATATTATATTGCTTTCTTCGACTATCAACATTGAGAAATTAATTCCTAATCATATTGGAATATTGTTGGTTCACAAAACAAGATCTTAAAAAATTAGTTTTGAATATAATCTTTTATTTGATTGTTGCAACACATAAAAAAATTGGTGAATGGTAAATAAATTGAAAAATAAAGTAATGAAGAATCAATAATGAGAGTCACGTTGATATAGAGAGGTAGAAGCTGCCAAGACAAAAGTAGAGTATGAAGAATCAAGAGATGGAAGTTGCTCTTTGTACATGCAAGATTGGAGGACTTGATTTGGACAAAAGGCTTTTCTTCTCCCTCCTTGTTTTCACGCTTCTTCTCTCTTTTGTCCCCACGAATTATATTTTGTTCCAAATGAGGATTGGGATAGAAACCAAAATAACTCATACTACTTCTAATTAAGTGGGAATGGACAATAATACCCATCATCACCCTTCTATTGATATTTTAAAATCCAATATAAATCTAAGTGGATTAGGTATTATACATTAGTTCACTAATAATCATCACTTAATATAATTTAGCAATGTCATTAAGAGGTATTTATAATATCGAGATTTACATTTGTCTTTGAAACAACAGTTATATATTGTATCTGACTCTGTCGAATACAACAAACTTCTATTACTTCTACTAGGTCAAACACATCTATGTCGAATACAAATTTTTCTTTAAAACAATGAATTATAACTTCTAAGAATTCTGTCTTTGGTTTATTCCTTCGTAAATGTGCATTTCTTCTATTGGGCTCTTTACCAGCCCATAACAGTAATATTACATTGAGTTATGTTATTTTATCAAATTATTATTGACCCCACATCAATATCCTTGTCGTGTCAAGTGCTATGTCATATTCAAATCTTTATTTTTATATTGACTCATTTGTTTCTAACACTATTAAAAATATTACATTCTATGATAATGCTTTCACTTCACTCAATAAAATACCGAGGTAAAATTCTTAGACACGCTAAGATTTTTTTTCTTCAAAAAAACACCATTTATTCCCTTGTTTTAAGTACATATCTAAAGGGTAAACTAATCTAGGATACATGATTCGTATTCCAGCAACTACAATTTTTATTTTTATTTCTTTAAACGTGACACCTTTATTTTTATTTTATTTTTTACTTAATTGTTAAATTATCAATTCTATTCGTTTCTCTACTAACGGAGAGTTATGATACCCATATTTAATTATAAAAGGATTAGTTCACTAAGTTTTACTATAAATCTAAATCATATATACAACTAACTACTTCATACTCGTAAACATCATTCTTTGGGATGACTTTGAAGACAAAAAACTTCTTTGGTTATGTGTTCTTCTTCTAACACAAACTTTTAACAAATAATTTTTATGTTGTTGCAATCTACTCACATAATGAAGATAATTTTGTTGTTTTCACATCTTGCCAATGTTGAATGGTAAAAGATAATATTGTTATATTTTGGGATAACTTCCCAATATCTATCGATCAAAGAAAGCATTCTATATTATATTATTTTATTTGACTATCAACATTGAGAAATTAATTCCTAATCATATTGTAATTTTGTTGTTTCACAAAAAAAGATCTTGAAAAATTTGTTTTGAATATAATATTTTATTTTATTGTTGCAACACATAAAAAATTTGGTGAATGGTAAAAAATTGAAAAATAAAGTAATACATGTTACATTCAATTGTTTTCATCCACATTATTTAGCAATAGAATTAATATATTACCTCAGTTGATTTAGCCACAGAGGAGAAAGTCCCTATTTTATTTAGTTTTCATTTAAAAAATGAAATAAACTTTTTACCTCATTTTTTGTCTCAAATCAAAAGTAATCTAGATTATTGTGTTTCTTTGTCGTCCATAAACAAAATTTTGTCATCTATTTATTGAGTATGAACACTCAACAGAGTGCCAACATATTAATCCACATGAAACATTACTAATCAACGTACAACTGTCACAATACTCATTTAGAACGCTAATGACACACTATATATTTAAATCACAAACATTGATAATGATGAAAATGGTAGGATTCTTCTTCAAAATTATACTCGTAGGTTTAAATAAAAATAAATGTAAAATTATAAAAACTTGTATTTCAATATATATATATATATACATATATATATATATATATATATATATATATATATATATATATATACATATATATATATATATATATATATATATATATATATATATATATATATATATATATATATAGACACACATTTCACCTCATATAATTTTATCACTAAGAAGTAAAGCTGAGTATTTTTTTATAAATTATGAATTTGTTGTTGATGTGTTCGAATCCACAGATCATACAATTTTTCACTCCGTTCATGCATAACCAAGGAGAAAAGTAAAATTCTTTTATGATATTTATGTTATCCCAGTCTTAAAATCGAGGTAAAAATTCTTTTTTAACTAAGATAAAAGGGATTTTTTTATTGTAGTGCAAGTGTGTTTTATTGTTTATAGAATAATCATATTATTATGGACATTGGTTTGTTATTGTTACAAATTATTGTTGTGAAAATATATTATTTTATTAAGTAAAGAAAAGAACAAACAAATTTAATATATTATAACTTTTTAATTTAAAAAATAAATTTTAATTAATAGTATATACATTTCACTCATTAATTAAATATGATTCTTAGAGTCATGCATTTCACTCATAAACACTAACTATATGTCTGAACAACTAATATATCTTACAAATAGTATATACATGATCTTCCTTATTCTTCATTTATTAAATATGTCTCTCGTTATCCTTATTGTGTATTTCATGTGAGAAGAAATATTATAGAACTTAAAAGTAAAAATAAAAAGTGATTGTAAATTCTAACCAATATTTTATTTATGTATTTTGTATTTGACATTATCTATCATTTATGTATTTTGTATCTGCCATTATCTATCATATAATCATTTTTAAATTTATGTTATGGAAAGCACTATCATAAGTGGGATTATATATTATAAATGTAATTTTTACGACTTTTGCAAAAAACCTTTATATTATCTTTTGTAATTTTATTTAATTTATAATTTCTCGTTTTATGTTTTTTATAAACAGGTTCGAAAACCTTTAATTCTCGTTTCAATCCATAACTTGCTTACCAAAAAATAGATAATCGTTTTTAAAGTAATTCATTAAGTTTTATAACATTATATATTATTATCTATAAATTATAAGTTACATACAATTATATTGTGTTATGTTTTTTCTTAAAACTATTATGATCATCCACATGTTAATGTTAGATTTGTTTCCTTCATTTGTTGCATAGTGCTTTTCTAATTATTATTAATTTTTATAACTTTATTGGATTCTTATATGTGAGAATGCATCAATGCGATGTAACAATACTGGTGCATGTTCTAATTTTGCAAAATATGACCTTACTAAAGTCTAAAATTTAGAAAAATACATAATCATTGAAAATTATTAGTAATTTTAAAAACTAAATTAAATAAAAAATGATTTGAAAATATTCACAAAAATTGCAATTATAATTTTTCTATGTGGTATGGCTCTAGAACATTTTCGCTAGATCTCACAATCACTAAATAAATTATAATTAAGTGTCTATTCACACTTACAAAAAAAAATATAAACAATTACAAATTTATATTTTGAAAATATTGTTACAATTTTAAGAATATAAAAATTTACAATGCATAAAACACTTGTTAAATCAATTAAAAATTTTATAAAATCAATTATATATTCCATTTAATAAGTCTTGCAGTGTTAAGTTAGACTTTTAATCTGACTTCAAAATTATTTTGTTAAGTCTGTTTGTTACATACCAATTTAAACTTTTTCTATTTTTATTCTTCATAATATACCCACTATAAAATTCACTTTGAATCTAAAAGCATAATTTATAAGATATTATAGTATACCAAAATTTTAAAAATACTAATAGTAAAAATATAAATATAAAACAAAATATTCAATTTCATAGAAAAATAACATATAAGTACTATGACTAAATAAAGTCTATTAAATTATATAGAATAATGTGATAAAATTGAATCATTTGTATTTACATATAAATTTGTATTAAGTATAAGAATTAATGAGTAAAAAAGGTACATGTAGCATACAACTATATGACGTAACACTTTAAGATTATAAGATGCTGATACAATATTGAACAAGACTAAACTACCACCTGACACAATCTTCCACGTTAGGAGAACTTGCCTTGTCAATAACATATAATATAGAAGATGTTAAGAGAATACAACAATATTAGAAGGGGTTCAAGAGAATATAACAATATTAGAAGGGGTTACAACAGTATTTTGTTGTTTCCACCTCTTGCCAATTTTAAATGGTAAAAGATAATAGTGTTATATTTTGGAATAACTTCCCAATATCTATCAATAAAAGAAAGCATTCTATATTATATTGCTTTCTTCGACTATCAACATTGAGAAATTAATTCCTAATCATATTGGAATATTGTTGGTTCACAAAACAAGATCTTAAAAATTAGTTTTGAATATAATCTTTTATTTGATTGTTGCAACACATAAAAAAATTGGTGAATGGTAAATAAATTGAAAAATAAAGTAATGAAGAATCAATAATGAGAGTCACATTGATATAGAGAGGTAGAAGCTGCCAAGACAAAAGTAGAGTATGAAGAATCAAGAGATGGAAGTTGCTCTTTGTACATGCAAGATTGGAGGACTTGATTTGGACAAAAGGCTTTTCTTCTCCCTCCTTGTTTTCACGCTTCTTCTCTCTTTTGTCCCCACGAATTATATTTTGTTCCAAATGAGGATTGGGATAGCAACCAAAATAACCCATACTACTTCTAATTAAGTGGGAATGGACAATAATACCCATCATCACCCTTCTATTGATATTTTAAAATCCAATATAAATCTAAGTGGATTAGGTATTATACATTAGTTCACTAATAATCGTCACTTAATATAATTTAGCAATGTCATTAAGAGGTATTTATAATATCGAGATTTACATTTGTCTTTGAAACAACAGTTATATATTGTATCTGACTCTGTCGAATACAACAAACTTCTATTACTTCGACTAGGTCAAACACACCTATGTCGAATACAAATTTTTCTTTAAAACAATGAATTATAACTTCTAAGAATTCTGTCTTTGGTTTATTCCTTCGTAAATGTGCATTTCTTCTATTGGGCTCTTTACCAGCCCATAACAGTAATATTACATTGAGTTATGTTATTTTATCAAATTATTATTGACCCCACATCAATATCCTTGTCGTGTCAAGTGCTATGTCATATTCAAATCTTTATTTTTATATTGACTCATTTGTTTCTAACACTATTAAAAATATTACATTCTATGATAATGCTTTCACTTCACTCAATAAAATACCGAGGTAAAATTCTTAGACACGCTAAGATTTTTTTTCTTCAAAAAAACACCATTTATTCCCTTGTTTTAAGTACATATCTAAAGGGTAAACTAATCTAGGATACATGATTCGTATTCCAACAACTACAATTTTTATTTTTATTTCTTTAAACGTGACACCTTTATTTTTATTTTATTTTTTACTTAATTATTAAATTATCAATTCTATCCGTTTCTCTACTAACGGAGAGTTATGATACCCATATTTAATTATAAAAGGATTAGTTCACTAAGTTTTACTATAAATCTAAATCATATATACAACTAACTACTTCATACTCGTAAACATCATTCTTTGGGATGACTTTGAAGACAAAAAACTTCTTTGGTTATGTGTTCTTCTTCTAACACAAACTTTTAACAAATAATTTTTATGTTGTTGCAATCTACTCACATAATGAAGATAATTTTGTTGTTTTCACATCTTGCCAATGTTGAATGGTAAAAGATAATATTGTTATATTTTGGGATAACTTCCCAATATCTATCGATCAAAGAAAGCATTCTATATTATATTATTTTATTTGACTATCAACATTGAGAAATTAATTCCTAATCATATTGTAATTTTGTTGTTTCACAAAAAAAGATCTTGAAAAATTTGTTTTGAATATAATATTTTATTTTATTGTTGCAACACATAAAAAATTTGGTGAATGGTAAAAAATTGAAAAATAAAGTAATACATGTTACATTCAATTGTTTTCATCCACATTATTTAGCAATAGAATTAATATATTACCTCAGTTGATTTAGCCACAGAGGAGAAAGTCCCTATTTTATTTAGTTTTCATTTAAAAAATGAAATAAACTTTTTACCTCATTTTTTGTCTCAAATCAAAAGTAATCTAGATTATTGTGTTTCTTTGTCGTCCATAAACAAAATTTTGTCATCTATTTATTGAGTATGAACACTCAACAGAGTGCCAACATATTAATCCACATGAAACATTACTAATCAACGTACAACTGTCACAATACTCATTTAGAACGCTAATGACACACTATATATTTAAATCACAAACATTGATAATGATGAAAATGGTAGGATTCTTCTTCAAAATTATACTCGTAGGTTTAAATAAAAATAAATGTAAAATTATAAAAACTTGTATTTCAATATATATATATATATATATACATATATATATATATATATATATATATATATACATATATATATATATATATATATATATATATATATATATATATATATATATATATATATATATATATATATATATATATATATATATATATATATATATATATATATATATATATATATATATATATAAATATATATATATATATATAGACACACATTTCACCTCATATAATTTTATCACTAAGAAGTAAAGCTGAGTATTTTTTTATAAATTATGAATTTGTTGTTGATGTGTTCGAATCCACAGATCATACACTTTTTCACTCCATTCATCCATAACCAAGGAGAAAAGTAAAATTCTTTTATGATATTTATGCTATCCCAGTCTTAAAATCGAGGTAAAAATTCTTTTTTAACTAAGATAAAAGGGATTTTTTTATTGTAGTGCAAGTGTGTTTTATTGTTTATAGAATAATCATATTATTATGGACATTGGTTTGTTATTGTTACAAATTATTGTTGTGAAAATATATTATTTTATTAAGTAAAGAAAAGAACAAACAAATTTAATATATTATAACTTTTAATTTAAAAAATAAATTTTAATTAATAGTATATACATTTCACTCATTAATTAAATATGATTCTTAGAGTCATGCATTTCACTCATAAACACTAACTATATGTCTGAACAACTAATATATCTTACAAATAGTATATACATGATCTTCCTTATTCTTCATTTATTAAATATGTCTCTCGTTATCCTTATTGTGTATTTCATGTGAGAAGAAATATTATAGAACTTAAAAGTAAAAATAAAAAGTGATTGTAAATTCTAACCAATATTTTATTTATGTATTTTGTATTTGACATTATCTATCATTTATGTATTTTGTATCTGCCATTATCTATCATATAATCATTTTTAAATTTATGTTATGGAAAGCACTATCATAAGTGAGATTATATATTATAAATGTAATTTTTACGACTTTTGCAAAAAACCTTTATATTATCTTTTGTAATTTTATTTAATTTATAATTTCTCGTTTTATGTTTTTTATAAACAGGTTCGAAAACCTTTAATTCTCGTTTCAATCCATAACTTGCTTACCAAAAAATAGATAATCGTTTTTAAAGTAATTCATTAAGTTTTATAACATTATATATTATTATCTATAAATTATAAGTTACATACAATTATATTGTGTTATGTTTTTTTTTAAAACTATTATGATCATCCACATGTTAATGTTAGATTTGTTTCCTTCATTTGTTGCATAGTGCTTTTCTAATTATTATTAATTTTTATAACTTTATTGGATTCTTATATGTGAGAATGCATCAATGCGATGTAACAATATTGGTGCATGTTCTAATTTTGCAAAATATGACCTTACTAAAGTCTAATATTTAGAAAATTACATAATCATTGAAAATTATTAGTAATTTTAAAAACTAAATTAAATAAAAAATGATTTGAAAATATTCACAAAAATTGCAATTATAATTTTTCTATGTGTTATGGCTCTAGAACATTTTCGCTAGATCTCACAATCACTAAATAAATTATAATTAAGTGTCTATTCACACTTACAAAAAAAAAATATAAACAATTACAAATTTATATTTTGAAAATATTGTTACAATTTTAAGAATAGAAAAATTTACAATGCATAAAACACTTGTTAAATCAATTAAAAATTTTATAAAATCAATTATATATTCCATTTAATAAGTCTTGCAGTGTTAAGTTAGACTTTTAATCTGACTTAAAAATTATTTTCTTAAGTCTGTTTGTTACATACCAATTTAAACTTTTTCTATTTTTATTCTTCATAATATACCCACTATAAAATTCACTTTGAATCTAAAAGCATTATTTATAAGATATTATAGTATACCAAAATTTTAAAAATACTAATAGTAAAAGTATAAATATAAAACAAAATATTCAATTTCATAGAAAAATAACATATAAGTACTATGACTAAATAAAGTCTATTAAATTATATAGAATAATGTGATAAAATTGAATCATTTGTATTTACATATAAATTTGTATTAAGTATAAGAATTAATGAGTAAAAAAGGTACATGTAGCATACAACTATATGACGTAACACTTTAAGATTATAAGATGCTGATACAATATTGAACAAGACTAAACTACCACCTGACACAATCTTCCACGTTAGGAGAACTTGCCTTGTCAATAACCTATAATATAGAAGATGTTAAGAGAATACAACAATATTAGAAGGGGTTCAAGAGAATACAACAATATTAGAAGGGGTTACAACAGTATTTTGTTGTTTCCACCTCTTGCCAATTTTAAATGGTAAAAGATAATAGTGTTATATTTTGGAATAACTTCCCAATATCTATCAATAAAAGAAAGCATTCTATATTATATTGCTTTCTTCGACTATCAACATTGAGAAATTAATTCCTAATCATATTGTAATATTGTTGGTTCACAAAACAAGATCTTAAAAAATTAGTTTTGAATATAATCTTTTATTTGATTGTTGCAACACATAAAAAAAATGGTGAATGGTTAATAAATTGAAAAATAAAGTAATGAAGAATCAATAATGAGAGTCACGTTGATATAGAGAGGTAGAAGCTGCCAAGACAAAAGTAGAGTATGAAGAATCAATAGATGGAAGTTGCTCTTTGTACATGCAAGATTGGAGGACTTGATTTGGACAAAAGGCTTTTCTTCTCCCTCCTTGTTTTCACGCTTCTTCTCTCTTTTGTCTCCACGAATTATATTTTGTTCCAAATGAGGATTGGGATAGCAACCAAAATAACCCATACTACTTCTATTTAAGTGGGAATGGATAATAATACCCATCATCACCCTTCTATTGATATTTTAAAATCCAATATAAATCTAAGTGGATTAGGTATTATACATTAGTTCACTAATAATCATCACTTAATATAATTTAGCAATGTCATTAAGAGGTATTTATAATATCGAGATTTACATTTGTCTTTGAAACAACAGTTATATATTGTATCTGACTCTGTCGAATACAACAAACTTCTATTACTTCGACTAGGTCAAACACACCTATGTCGAATACAAACTTTTCTTTAAAACAATGAATTATAATTTCAATAAGTTTTGTCTTTGGTTTATTACTTTGCGAAAGGTAAATGTGCATTTCCTTTATTGGGCTCTTTGCCAACCCATAACAGTATTATTACATTGAGTTATGTTACTTTCTCAAATTATTATCGACCTCACATCAATATCCTTGTCGTGTCAGGTGTTTTGTCGTATTCAAATCTTTATTTTTATATTGATTCATTTGATTCCAACACTAAAAATATCACATTATATGCTAATCCTTTCAGTTCACCCAACAAATTACTGAGGTAAAATTCATAGACACGCTAAGATATTTTTTTCTCAAAAAAAATACCATTTATTCCCTTGTTTTAAGTACACACCTAAATGGGTAAACTAATCTAGGATACATGATTCGAATCCCATCAACTGCAGTTTTTGTTTTTATTTATTTAAAAGTGACACCTTTATTTTTATTTTATTTTATACTTAATTACTAAATTATTGATTCCATTTGTTTCTCTAATAACTGGAGTTATGATACCTATATTTAACTATAAAAGGATTAGTTCACTATGTTTTACTGGAAATCTAAATCATATATACAACAGCTCCATAATTGTAAACATCATTCTTTGGGATGACTTACAAGACAAAAACAAAATTCTTTGTTTATGTGTTGTTCTTCTTCTAACACCAAATTTTAACAAATCATTTTTATGTTCTTGTACTCTCATAATGATGATGATTTTGTCATTTCCACCTCTTGCCAATGTTGAATGGTAAAAGATAATATTGTTATATTTTAGAATAACTTCCCAATATTTATCAATAAAACAAAAACATTATTGAGAAATTAATTCCTAATCTTATTGTAATATTGTTGTTTCACAAAACAAGATCTTGAAAACTTAATTTTGAATATAGTCTTTTTTTTTATTATTGCAACACATAAAATAATTGGTGAATGGTAAAAAACTGAAAAAATAAAACAATACATGTTACTTTTAATTGTTTCCGTTCATCTTGTTTTCCAATAGAATTAATCTATTACCTCAGTTGGTTTAGCCAAAGAGGAGAAAAGTCCCTATTTTATTTACTTTTCATTTAAAAAAATAAAAAAACTTGTTACCTCATTTTTTGTCTCAATCGAATCAAAAGTAATCTAGATTGTTTAGTTTCTTTGTCGTCCATAAACAAATTTTTGTCATCTATTTATTGAGTATAAACGCTCAACATAGTGCCACCATATTAATCCACATAAAACATTACTAATCAACTTATAATTGTCACACCACTCATTTAGAATACTAATAACACACTATATATTTGAGTCACAAACATTGATAATGATGAAAATGTTAGGATTCTTCTTCAAAATAAAAAATGTAAAATTATAAAAACTTGTATTTCAATATATATATATATATATATATATATATATATATATATATATATATATATATATATATATATATATATATATATATTCACACATTTCACCTCATATAGTTATATATTTGTTGTTGATGTGTTTGAATTTACATACCATACACTTTTTCATCCATAACCGAGGAGAAAAGTAAAATTCTTTTATGACCTTTATGTTATCCCACTTTTAAAATCAAGGTAAAAATTGTTTTTCAACTAAGGTAAAAGGGATTTATTTACTGTAGTGCAAGTGTGTTTTATTATTTATAGTATAATCAAATTATTATGGACATTGGTTTTTTATTGTTACGTATTTGATATACTGTAAATTTTGATTTAAAAAATAAATTTTAATTAATAGATAAGCTACACAATTGATTTACTCACATTTTCATTAATTAAATATGATTCTTAGTGTTAGGCATTTCACTCATAAACACTAACTATATGTCTGAACAACCCATATATCATACAAGTAGTATATACATGATCTTCCTTATTCTTCATTTATTAAATATGTCTCTTCTTATCGTTCATTTCATGTAAGAATGAATATTATATAAGTTAAAAATAAAAATAAAAAGTGATTGTAAATTCTAACCAATATTTTATTTATGTATTTTGTATCTATCATTATTTATCAGATGATCCTTTTTAAATTTATGTTATGGAAATGGTTTTTCATAAGTGAGATTACATATTATAAATGTAATTACTATGATTTTTGCAAATAATTTTTATATTATCTTTTGCAATTTTACTTGATTTATAATTTTTCGTTTTATCGTTTTTTGTAAACAGGTTTGAAAATCATTAACTCTCGTTTCAATCTATATCTTGCTTACAAAAAATAGATAATCATTTTAGAAATAATTCATTAAGTTTTATAACATTATATATTATTACCTATAAAATATAAGTTACATACATACAAATATATTGTGTTATATCATTTTTTTTAAAACTATTATCAACGTCCACATGTTAATGTTAAATTTTTAGCATCATTTAAGGCATAGTGTTTTTCTAATTATTATTAATTTTTATAACTTTATTGGATTCTTATATGTGATGAATGCATCAATGCAATGTAAGGTTGTCTCAAACAATATAGGTGCATGTTCTAATATTTTAAAATATGACCCTTACTAAAAGTGCAAAATATTAAAAAATACATAATCCTTGAAAATTGAAAATTATAAAATAAATAAATTATAAATTAAATGAAATAAAAAATAATTTTAAAATATTCGTAGAAATTGCAAATATAATTTTTCTATCTTTTATGTCTCTAGAACTTTTTCTCAAGATCTCACAATCACTAAATAAACGGTAATTAAGTGTTTATTCACACTTACAAAGAAATAAAAATAAAGAGGCATTTGGTTCGAATAATGGAACAAATCTACACTTGCAGAAATAATTATTAAAATTTGGTGTCCCAGGTCACGTTAAGTGCGCTTTACAAAATCAACAATTTTTAATTATAGAGATTTCCACCCTTAAAAGTTAGAATTTGTATAGTTTGATCTTCGATTTCAAAACCCTAATTTCCATCCTCTAGCAACAGTACCCATCACATGAAATCACGAAAATTGAGTATAATACAACTCATACATCAATATCGTAAGCATGCAATAAGCATTTACTCATCTAAACCCTTAATCTCCATTTTCAGGTCCTTTCTAAAAAACTCAATTTTCTATCTCATGAGTCTCACATTGATATAGAGAGTTAGAAGCTACCAAGACAGAAGTAGAGTACGAAGAATCAAGAGATGGAAGTTGCTCTTGGTGCATGTAAGATTGGAGGAGTTGATATGGACAAATGGGTTTTCTAGTCCTTCGTAATTTTCACGCTTCTTTTCTCATTTGTCTCTACAAATCAGATTTTGTTCCAAATGAGATTAAAAAAACCCTTACTACTTCAATGCGAATGGACAGTAATACTGATCAACACCCTTCTAATTATATTTTAATTCAATATAAATATAAGTAGACTAGTTATTATTCATTAGTTCACTAATAATCATCACTTAATATAATTTATCAATGTCATTAGGAGGTATTTATAATATTGGGTATTACATTTGGCTTTGAAGCAACAGTTATACGATGCATCTGATTCTATCAAATATAACTGATTTTTATTACTTCTACTAGGTCAAACACATCTATGTCGAATACAAATTTTTCTTTAAAACAATGAATTATAACTTCTAAGAATTCTGTCTTTGGTTTATTCCTTCGTAAATGTGCATTTCTTCTATTGGGCTCTTTACCAGCCCATAACAGTAATATTACATTGAGTTATGTTATTTTATCAAATTATTATTGACCCCACATCAATATCCTTGTCGTGTCAAGTGCTATGTCATATTCAAATCTTTATTTTTATATTGACTCATTTGTTTCTAACACTATTAAAAATATTACATTCTATGATAATGCTTTCACTTCACTCAATAAAATACCGAGGTAAAATTCTTAGACACGCTAAGATTTTTTTTCTTCAAAAAAACACAATTTATTCCCTTGTTTTAAGTACATATCTAAAGGGTAAACTAATCTAGGATACAAGATTCGAATTCCAGCAATTACAATTTTTATTTTTATTTCTTTAAACGTGACACCTTTATTTTTATTTTATTTTTTACTTAATTATTAAATTATCAATTCTATCTGTTTCTCTACTAACGGAGAGTTATGATACCCATATTTAATTATAAAAGGATTAGTTCACTAAGTTTTACTATAAATCTAAATCATATATACAACTACTTCATACTCGTAAACATCATTCTTTGGGATGACTTGCAAGACAAAAAACTTCTTTGGTTATGTGTTGTTCTTCTAACACAAACTTTTAACAAATAATTTTTATGTTGTTGCAATCTACTCACATAATGAAGATAATTTTGTTGTTTTCACATCTTGCCAATGTTGAATGGTAAAAGATAATATTGTTATATTTTGGGATAACTTCCCAATATCTATCGATCAAAGAAAGCATTTAATATTATATTATTTTCTTTGACTATCAACATTGAGAAATTAATTCCTAAACATATTGTAATATTGTTGTTTCACAAAAAAAGATCTTGAAAAATTTGTTTTGAATATAATATTTTATTTGATTGTTGCAACACATAAAAAATTTGGTGAATGGTAAAAAATTGAAAAATAAAGTAATACATGTTACATTCAATTGTTTTCATCCACATTATTTTGCAATAGAATTAATATATTACCTCAGTTGATTTAGCCACAGAGGACAAAAGTCCCTATTTTATTTAGTTTTCATTTAAAAAATGAAATAAACTTTTTACCTCATTTTTTGTCTCAAATCAAAAGTAATCTAGATTATTGTGTTTCTTTGTCGTCCATAAACAAAATTTTGTCATCTATTTATTGAGCATGAACACTCAACAGAGTGCCAACATATTAATCCACATGAAACATTACTAATCAACGTACACCTGTCACAATACTCATTTAGAACGCTAATTACACACTATATATTTAAATCACAAACATTGATAATGATGAAAATGGTAGGATTCTTCTTCAAAATTATACTCGTAGGTTTAAATAAAAATAAATGTAAAATTATAAAAACTTGTATATATATATATATATATATATATATATATATATATATATATATATATATATATATATATATATATATATATATATATATATATATATATATATATAGACACACATTTCACCTCATATAATTTTATCACTAAGAAGTAAAGCTGAGTATTTTTTTATAAATTATGAATTTGTTGTTGATGTGTTCGAATCCAAAGATCATACACTTTTTCACTCCGTTCATCCATAACCAAGGAGAAAAGTAAAATTCTTTTATGATATTTATGTTATCCTAGTCTTAAAATCGAGGTAAAAATTCTTTTTTAAATAAGATAAAAGGGATTTTTTATTGTAGTGCAAGTGTGTTTTATTGTTTATAGAATAATCATATTATTATGGACATTGGTTTGTTATTGTTACAAATATTTGTTGTGAAAATATATTATCTTATTAAGTAAAGAAAAGAACAAACAAATTTAATATATTATAAAATTTAATTTAAAAACTAAATTTTAATTAATAGTATATACATTTCACTCATTAATTAAATATGATTCTTAGAGTCATGCATTTCACTCATAAACACTAACTATATGTATGAACAACTAATATATCTTACAAATAGTATATACATGATCTTCCTTATTCTTCATTTATTAAATATGTCTCTCGTTATCCTTATTGTGTATTTCATGTGAGAAGAAATATTATAGAACTTAAAAGTAAAAATAAAAAGTGATTGTAAATTCTAACCAATATTTTATTTATGTATTTTGTATTTGTCATTATCTATCATTTATGTATTTTGTATCTTCTATTATCTATCAGATAATCATTTTTAAATTTATGTTATGGAAAGCACTATCATAAGTGAGATTATATATTATAAATGTAATTTTTACGACTTTTGCAAAAAACCTTTATATTATCTTTTGTACTTTTATTTAATTTATAATTTCTCGTTTTATGTTTTTTATAAACAGGTTCGAAAACCTTTAATTCTCGTTTCAATCCATAACTTGCTTACCAAAAAATAGATAATCGTTTTTAAAGTAATTCATTAAGTTTTATAACATTATATATTATTATCTATAAATTATAAGTTACATACAATTATATTGTGTTATGTTTTTTTTTTAAACTATTATGATCATCCACATGTTAATGTTAGATTTGTTTCCATCAATTGTTGCATAGTGCTTTTCTAATTATTATTAATTTTTATAACTTTATTGGATTCTTATATGTGAGAATGCATCAATGCGATGTAACAATATTGGTGCATGTTCTAATTTTGCAAAATATGACCTTACTAAAAGTCTAAAATTTAGTAAAATAAATAATCATTGAAAATTATTAGTAATTTTAAAAACTAAATTAAATAAAAAATGTTTTGAAAATATTCACAAAAATTGCAATTATAATTTTTCTATGTGTTATGGCTCTAGAACATTTTCGCTAGATCTCACAATCACTAAATAAATTATAATTAAGTGTCTATTCACACTTACAAAAAAAAATATAAACAATTACAAATTTATATTTTGAAAATATTGTTACAATTTTAAGAATAGAAAAATTTACAATGCATAAAACACTTGTTAAATCAATTAAAAATTTTATAAAATCAATTATATATTCCATTTAATAAGTCTTGCAGTGTTAAGTTAGACTTTTAATCTGACTTAAAAATTATTTTCTTAAGTCTGTTTGTTACATACCAATTTAAACTTTTTCTATTTTTATTCTTCATAATATACCCACTATAAAATTCACTTTGAATCTAAAAGCATAATTTATAAGATATTATAGTATACCAAAATTTTAAAAATACTAATAGTAAAAATATAAATATAAAACAAAATATTCAATTTCATAGAAAAATAACATATAAGTACTATGACTAAATAAAGTCTATTAAATTATATAGAATAATGTGAAAAAATTGAATCATTTGTATTTACATATAAATTTGTATTAAGTATAAGAATTAATGAGTAAAAAAGGTACATGTAGCATACAACTATATGACGTAACACTTTAAGATTATAAGATGCTGATACAATATTGAACAAGACTAAACTACCACCTGACACAATCTTCCACTTTAGGAGAAATTGCCTTGTCAATAACCTATAATATAGAAGATGTTAAGAGAATACAACAATATTAGAAGGGGTTCAAGAGAATATAACAATATTAGAAGGGGTTACAACAGTATTTTGTTGTTTCCACCTCTTGCCAATTTTAAATGGTAAAAGATAATAGTGTTATATTTTGGAATAACATCCCAATATCTATCAATAAAACAAAGCATTCTATATTATATTGCTTTCTTCGACTATCAACATTGAGAAATTAATTCCTAATCATATTGTAATATTGTTGGTTCACAAAACAAGATCTTAAAAAATTAGTTTTGAATATAATCTTTTATTTGATTGTTGCAACACATAAAAAAATTGGTGAATGGTTAATAAATTGAAAAATAAAGTAATGAAGAATCAATAATGAGAGTCACGTTGATATAGAGAGGTAGAAGCTGCCAAGACAAAAGTAGAGTATGAAGAATCAAGAGATGGAAGTTGCTCTTTGTACATGCAAGATTGGAGGACTTGATTTGGACAAAAGGCTTTTCTTCTCCCTCCTTGTTTTCACGCTTCTTCTCTCTTTTGTCTCCACCAATTATATTTTGTTCCAAATGAGGATTGGGATAGCAACCAATATAACCCATACTACTTCTATTTAAGTGGGAATGGACAATAATACCCATCATCACCCTTCTATTGATATTTTAAAATTCAATATAAATCTAAGTGGATTAGGTATTATACATTAGTTCACTAATAATCATCACTTAATATAATTTAGCAATGTCATTAAGAGGTATTTATAATATCGAGATTTACATTTGTCTTTGAAACAACAGTTATATATTGTATCTGACTCTGTCGAATACAACAAACTTCTATTACTTCGACTAGGTCAAACACACCTATGTCGAATACAAACTTTTCTTTAAAACAATGAATTATAATTTCAATAAGTTTTGTCTTTGGTTTATTACTTTGCGAAAGGTAAATGTGCATTTCCTTTATTGGGCTCTTTGCCAACCCATAACAGTATTATTACATTGAGTTATGTTACTTTCTCAAATTATTATCGACCTCACATCAATATCCTTGTCGTGTCAGGTGTTTTGTCGTATTCAAATCTTTATTTTTATATTGATTCATTTGATTCCAACACTAAAAATATCACATTATATGCTAATCCTTTCAGTTCACCCAACAAATTACTGAGGTAAAATTCATAGACACGCTAAGATATTTTTTTCTCAAAAAAAATACCATTTATTCCCTTGTTTTAAGTACACACCTAAATGGGTAAACTAATCTAGGATACATGATTCGAATCCCATCAATTGCAGTTTTTGTTTTTATTTATTTAAAAGTGACACCTTTATTTTTATTTTATTTTATACTTAATTACTAAATTATTGATTCCATTTGTTTCTCTAATAACTGGAGTTATGATACCTATATTTAACTATAAAAGGATTAGTTCACTATGTTTTACTGGAAATCTAAATCATATATACAACAGCTCCATAATTGTAAACATCATTCTTTGGGATGACTTACAAGACAAAAACAAAATTCTTTGTTTATGTGTTGTTCTTCTTCTAACACCAAATTTTAACAAATCATTTTTATGTTCTTGTACTCTCATAATGATGATGATTTTGTCATTTCCACCTCTTGCCAATGTTGAATGGTAAAAGATAATATTGTTATATTTTAGAATAACTTCCCAATATTTATCAATAAAACAAAAACATTATTGAGAAATTAATTCCTAATCTTATTGTAATATTGTTGTTTCACAAAATAAGATCTTGAAAAATTAATTTTGAATATAGTCTTTTTTTTATTAATGCAACACATAAAATAATTGGTGAATGGTAAAAAACTGAAAAAATGAAACAATACATGTTACTTTTAATTGTTTCCCTTCATCTTGTTTTCCAATAGAATTAATCTATTACCTCAGTTGGTTTAGCCAAAGAGGAGAAAAGTCCCTATTTTATTTACTTTTCATTTAAGAAAATAAAAAAACTTGTTACCTCATTTTTTGTCTCAATCGAATCAAAAGTAATCTAGATTGTTTAGTTTCTTTGTCGTCCATAAACAAATTTTTGTCATCTATTTATTGAGTATAAACGCTCAACACAGTGCCACCATATTAATCCACATAAAACATTACTAATCAACTTATAATTGTCCCACCACTCATTTAGAACACTAATAACACACTATATATTTGAGTCACAAACATTGATAATGATGAAAATGTTAGGATTCTTCTTCAAAATAAAAAATGTAAAATTATAAAAACTTGTATTTCAATATATATATATATATATATATATATATATATATATATATATATATATATATATATATATATATATATATATATATATATATATATATATATATATATATATATATATATATATATATATATTCACACATTTCACCTCATATAGTTATATATTTGTTGTTGATGTGTTTGAATTGACATACCATACACTTTTTCATCCATAACCGAGGAGAAAAGTAAAATTCTTTTATGACCTTTATGTTATCCCACTTTTAAAATCAAGATAAAAATTGTTTTTCAACTAAGGTAAAAGGGATTTATTTAATGTAGTGCAAGTGTGTTTTATTATTTATAGTATAATCAAATTATTATGGACATTGGTTTTTTATTGTTACGTATTTGATATACTATAAATTTTGATTTAAAAAATAAATTTTAATTAATAGATAAACTACACAATTGATTTACTCACATTTTAATTAATTAAATATGATTCTTAGTGTTAGGCATTTCACTCATAAACACTAACTATATGTCTGAACAACCCATATATCATACAAGTAGTATATACATGATCTTCCTTATTCTTCATTTATTAAATATGTCTCTTCTTATCGTTCATTTCATGTAAGAATGAATATTATATAAGTTAAAAATAAAAATAAAAAGTGATTGTAAATTCTAACCAATATTTTATTTATGTATTTTGTATCTATCATTATTTATCAGATGATCCTTTTTAAATTTATGTTATGGAAATGGTTTTTCATAAGTGAGATTACATATTATAAATGTAATTACTATGATTTTTGCAAATAATTTTTATATTATATTTTGCAATTTTACTTGATTTATAATTTTTCGTTTTATCGTTTTTGTAAACAGGTTTGAAAATAATTAACTCTCGTTTCAATCTATATCTTGCTTACAAAAAATAGATAATCATTTTAGAAATAATTCATTAAGTTTTATAACATTATATATTATTACCTATAAAATATAAGTTACATACATACAAATATATTGTGTTATATCATTTTTTAAAACTATTATCAACGTCCACATGTTAATGTTAAATTTTTAGCATCATTTAAGGCATAGTGTTTTTCTAATTATTATTAATTTTTATAACTTTATTGGATTCTTATATGTGATGAATGCATCAATGCAACGTAAGGTTGTCTCAAACAATATAGGTGCATTTCTAATATTTTAAAATATGACCCTTACTAAAAGTGCAAAATATTAAAAAATACATAATCCTTGAAAATTGAAAATTATAAACCAAATGAAATATAAAATAAATAAATTATAAATTAAATGAAATAAAAAATAATTTTAAAATATTCGTAGAAATTGCAAATATAATTTTTCTATATTTTATGTCTCTAGAACTTTTTCTCAAGATCTCACAATCACTAAATAAACGGTAATTAAGTGTTTATTCACACTTACAAAGAAATAAAAATAAAGAGGCATTTGGTTCGAATAATGGAACAAAACTACACTTGCAGAAATAATTATTAAAATTTGGTGTCCCAGGTCACGTTAAGTGCGCTTTACAAAATCAACAATTTTTAATTATAGAGATTTCCACCCTTAAAAGTTAGAATTTGTATAGTTTGATCTTCGATTTCAAAACCCTAATTTCCATCCTCTAGCAACAGTACCCATCACATGAAATCACGAAAATTGAGTATAATACAACTCATACATCAATATCGTAAGCATGCAATAAGCATTTACTCATCTAAACCCTTAATCTCCATTTTCAGGTCATTTCTAAAAAACTCAATTTTCTATCTAATGAGTCTCACCTTGATATAGAGAGTTAGAAGCTACCAAGACAGAAGTAGAGTACGAAGAATCAAGAGATGGAAGTTGCTCTTGGTGCATGTAAGATTGGAGGAGTTGATTTGGACAAATGGGTTTTCTAGTCCTTCCTAATTTTCACGCTTCTTTTCTCCTTTGTCTCTACAAATCAGATTTTGTTCCAAATGAGATTAAAAAAACCCTTACTACTTCAATGCGAATGGACTGTAATACTCATCAACACCCTTCTATTTATATTTTAATTCAATATAAATATAAGTAGACTAGTTATTATTCATTAGTTCACTAATAATCATCACTTAATATAATTTATCAATGTCATTAGGAGGTATTTATAATATTGGGTATTACATTTGGCTTTGAAGCAACAGTTATACGATGTATCTGATTCTATCAAATATAACTGATTTTTATTACTTCTACTAGGTCAAACACATCTATGTCGAATACAAATTTTTCTTTAAAACAATGAATTATATCTTCTAAGAATTCTGTCTTTGGTTTATTCCTTCGTAAATGTGCATTTCTTCTATTGGGCTCTTTACCAGCCCATAACAATAATATTACATTGAGTTATGTTATTTTATCAAATTATTATTGACCCCACATCAATATCCTTGTCGTGTCAAGTGCTATGTCATATTCAAATCTTTATTTTTATATTGACTCATTTGTTTCTAACACTATTAAAAATATTACATTCTATGATAATGCTTTCACTTCACTCAATAAAATACCGAGGTAAAATTCTTAGACACGCTAAGATTTTTTTTCTTCAAAAAAACACCATTTATTCCCTTGTTTTAAGTACATATCTAAAGGGTAAACTAATCTAGGATACATGATTCGTATTCCAGCAACTACAATTTTTATTTTTATTTCTTTAAACGTGACACCTTTATTTTTATTTTATTTTTTACTTAATTATTAAATTATCAATTCTATCCGTTTCTCTACTAACGGAGAGTTATGATACCCATATTTAATTATAAAAGGATTAGTTCACTAAGTTTTACTAGAAATCTAAATCATATATACAACTAACTACTTCATACTCGTAAACATCATTCTTTGGGATGACTTTGAAGACAAAAAACTTCTTTGGTTATGTGTTGTTCTTCTAACACAAACTTTTAACAAATAATTTTTATGTTGTTGCAATCTACTCACATAATGAAGATAATTTTGTTGTTTTCACATCTTGCCAATGTTGAATGGTAAAAGATAATATTGTTATATTTTGGGATAACTTCCCAATATCTATCGATCAAAGAAAGCATTCTATATTATATTATTTTCTTTGACTATCAACATTGAGAAATTAATTCCTAATCATATTGTAATTTTGTTGTTTCACAAAAAAAGATCTTGAAAAATTTGTTTTGAATATAATATTTTATTTTATTGTTGCAACACATAAAAAATTTGGTGAATGGTAAAAAATTGAAAAATAAAGTAATACATGTTACATTCAATTGTTTTCATCCACATTATTTAGCAATAGAATTAATATATTACCTCAGTTGATTTAGCCACAGAGGACAAAGTCCCTATTTTATTTAGTTTTCATTTAAAAAATGAAATAAACTTTTTACCTCATTTTTTGTCTCAAATCAAAAGTAATCTAGATTATTGTGTTTCTTTGTCGTCCATAAACAAAATTTTGTCATCTATTTATTGAGTGTGAACACTCAACAGAGTGCCAACATATTAATCCACATGAAACATTACTAATCAACGTACAACTGTCACAATACTCATTTAGAACGCTAATGACACACTATATATTTAAATCACAAACATTGATAATGATGAAAATGGTAGGATTCTTCTTCAAAATTATACTCGTAGGTTTAAATAAAAATAAATGTAAAATTATAAAAACTTGTATTTCTATATATATATATATATATATATATATATATATATATATATATATAGACACACATTTTACCTCATATAATTTTATCACTAAGAAGTAAAGCTGAGTATTTTTTTATAAATTATGAATTTGTTGTTGATGTGTTCGAATCCATAGATCATACACTTTTTTCACTCCGTTCATCCATAACCAAGGAGAAAAGTAAAATTCTTTTATGATATTTATGCTATCCCAGTCTTAAAATCGAGGTAAAAATTCTTTTTTAACTAAGATAAAAGGGATTTTTTTATTGTAGTGCAAGTGTGTTTTATTGTTTATAGAATAATCATATTATTATGGACATTGGTTTGTTATTGTTACAAATATTTGTTGTGAAAATATATTATTTTATTAAGTAAAGAAAAGAACAAACAAATTTAATATATTATAACTTTTAATTTAAAAAATAAATTTTAATTAATAGTATATACATTTCACTCATTAATTAAATATGATTCTTAGAGTCATGCATTTCACTCATAAACACTAACTATATGTCTGAACAACTAATATATCTTACAAATAGTATATACATGATCTTCCTTATTCTTCATTTATTAAATATGTCTCTCGTTATCCTTATTGTGTATTTCATGTGAGAGGAAATATTATAGAACTTAAAAGTAAAAATAAAAAGTGATTGTAAATTCTAACCAATATTTTATTTATGTATTTTGTATTTGTCATTATCTATCATTTATGTATTTTGTATCTGCCATTATCTATCATATAATCATTTTTAAATTTATGTTATGGAAAGCACTATCATAAGTGAGATTATATATTATAAATGTAATTTTTACGACTTTTGCAAAAAACCTTTATATTATCTTTTGTAATTTTATTTAATTTATAATTTCTCGTTTTATGTTTTTTATAAACAGGTTCGAAAACCTGTAATTCTCGTTTCAATCCATAACTTGCTTACCAAAAAATAGATAATCGTTTTTAAAGTAATTCATTAAGTTTTATAACATTATATATTATTATCTATAAATTATAAGTTACATACAATTATATTGTGTTATGTTTTTTTTTAAAACTATTATGATCATCCACATGTTAATGTTAGATTTGTTTCCTTCATTTGTTGCATAGTGCTTTTCTAATTATTATTAATTTTTATAACTTTATTGGATTCTTATATGTGAGAATGCATCAATGCGATGTAACAATATTGGTGCATGTTCTAATTTTGCAAAATATGACCTTACTAAAGTCTAATATTTAGAAAATTACATAATCATTGAAAATTATTAGTAATTTTAAAAACTAAATTAAATAAAAAATGATTTGAAAATATTCACAAAAATTGCAATTATAATTTTTCTATGTGTTATGGCTCAAGAACATTTTCGCTAGATCTCACAATCACTAAATAAATTATAATTAAGTGTCTATTCACACTTACAAAAAAAAATATAAACAATTACAAATTTATATTTTGAAAATATTGTTACAATTTTAAGAATATAAAAATTTACAATGCATAAAACACTTGTTAAATCAATTAAAATTTTTATAAAATCAATTATATATTCCATTTAATAAGTCTTGCAGTGTTAAGTTAGACTTTTAATCTGACTTAAAAATTATTTTCTTAAGTCTGTTTGTTACATACCAATTTAAACTTTTTCTATTTTTATTCTTCATAATATACCCACTATAAAATTCACTTTGAATCTAAAAGCATTATTTATAAGATATTATAGTATACCAAAATTTTAAAAATACTAATAGTAAAAATATAAATATAAAACAAAATATTCAATTTCATAGAAAAATAACATATAAGTACTATGACTAAATAAAGTCTATTAAATTATATAGAATAATGTGATAAAATTGAATCATTTGTATTTACATATAAATTTGTATCAAGTATAAGAATTAATGAGTAAAAAAGGTACATGTAGCATACAACTATATGATGTAACACTTTAAGATTATAAGATGCTGATACAATATTGAACAAGACTAAACTAACACCTGACACAATCTTCCACTTTAGGAGAACTTGCCTTGTCAATAACCTATAATATAGAAGATGTTAAGAGAATACAACAATATTAGAAGGGGTTCAAGAGAATACAACAATATTAGAAGGGGTTACAACAGTATTTTGTTGTTTCAACCTCTTGCCAATTTTAAATGGTAAAAGATAATAGTGTTATATTTTGGAATAACTTCCCAATATCTATCAATAAAAGAAAGCATTCTATATTATATTGCTTTCTTCGACTATCAACATTGAGAAATTAATTCCTAATCATATTGTAATATTGTTGGTTCACAAAACAAGATCTTAAAAAATTAGTTTTGAATATAATCTTTTATTTGATTGTTGCAACACATAAAAAAATTGGTGAATGGTTAATAAATTGAAAAATAAAGTAATGAAGAATCAATAATGAGAGTCACGTTGATATAGAGAGGTAGAAGCTGCCAAGACAAAAGTAGAGTATGAAGAATCAAGAGATGGAAGTTGCTCTTTGTACATGCAAGATTGGAGGACTTGATTTGGACAAAAGGCTTTTCTTCTCCCTCCTTGTTTTCACGCTTCTTCTCTCTTTTGTCTCCACCAATTATATTTTGTTCCAAATGAGGATTGGGATAGCAACCAATATAACCCATACTACTTCTATTTAAGTGGGAATGGACAATAATACCCATCATCACCCTTCTATTGATATTTTAAAATTCAATATAAATCTAAGTGGATTAGGTATTATACATTAGTTCACTAATAATCATCACTTAATATAATTTAGCAATGTCATTAAGAGGTATTTATAATATCGAGATTTACATTTGTCTTTGAAACAACAGTTATATATTGTATCTGACTCTGTCGAATACAACAAACTTCTATTACTTCGACTAGGTCAAACACACCTATGTCGAATACAAACTTTTCTTTAAAACAATGAATTATAATTTCAATAAGTTTTGTCTTTGGTTTATTACTTTGCGAAAGGTAAATGTGCATTTCCTTTATTGGGCTCTTTGCCAACCCATAACAGTACTATTACATTGAGTTATGTTATTTTCTCAAATTATTATCGACCTCACATCAATATCCTTGTCGTGTCAAGTGTTTTATCGTATTCAAATCTTTATTTTTATATTGATTCATTTGATTCCAACACTAAAAATATTACATTATATGCTAATCCTTTCAGTTCACCCAACAAATTACTGAGGTAAAATTCATAGACACGCTAAGATATTTTTTTCTCAAAAAAAATACCATTTATTCCCTTGTTTTAAGTACACACCTAAATGGGTAAACTAATCTAGGATACATGATTCGAATCCCATCAACTGCAGTTTTTGTTTTTATTTATTTAAAAGTGACACCTTTATTTTTATTTTATTTTATACTTAATTACTAAATTATTGATTCCATTTGTTTCTCTAATAACTGGAGTTATGATACCTATATTTAACTATAAAAGGATTAGTTCACTATGTTTTACTGGAAATCTAAATCATATATACAACAGCTCCATAATTGTAAACATCATTCTTTGGGATGACTTACAAGACAAAAACAAAATTCTTTGTTTATGTGTTGTTCTTCTTCTAACACCAAATTTTAACAAATCATTTTTATGTTCTTGTACTCTCATAATGATGATGATTTTGTCATTTCCACCTCTTGCCAATGTTGAATGGTAAAAGATAATATTGTTATATTTTAGAATAACTTCCCAATATTTATCAATAAAACAAAAACATTATTGAGAAATTAATTCCTAATCTTATTGTAATATTGTTGTTTCACAAAACAAGATCTTGAAAACTTAATTTTGAATATAGTCTTTTTTTTTATTATTGCAACACATAAAATAATTGGCGAATGGTAAAAAACTGAAAAAATAAAACAATACATGTTACTTTTAATTGTTTCCGTTCATCTTGTTTTCCAATAGAATTAATCTATTACCTCAGTTGGTTTAGCCAAAGTGGAGAAAAGTCCCTATTTTATTTACTTTTCATTTAAGAAAATAAAAAAACTTGTTACCTCATTTTTTGTCTCAATCGAATCAAAAGTAATCTAGATTGTTTAGTTTCTTTGTCGTCCATAAACAAATTTTTGTCATCTATTTATTGAGTATAAACGCTCAACATAGTGCCACCATATTAATCCACATAAAACATTACTAATCAACTTATAATTGTCACACCACTCATTTAGAATACTAATAACACACTATATATTTGAGTCACAAACATTGATAATGATGAAAATGTTAGGATTCTTCTTCAAAATAAAAAATGTAAAATTATAAAAACTTGTATTTCAATATATATATATATATATATATATATATATATATATATATATATATATATATATATATATATATATATATATATATATATATATATATATATATATATATATATATATATATATATATATATATTCACACATTTCACCTCATATAGTTATATATTTGTTGTTGATGTGTTTGAATTTACATACCATACACTTTTTCATCCATAACCGAGGAGAAAAGTAAAATTCTTTTATGACCTTTATGTTATCCCACTTTTAAAATCAAGGTAAAAATTGTTTTTCAACTAAGGTAAAAGGGATTTATTTACTGTAGTGCAAGTGTGTTTTATTATTTATAGTATAATCAAATTATTATGGACATTGGTTTTTTATTGTTACATATTTGATATACTATAAATTTTGATTTAAAAAATAAATTTTAATTAATAGATAAACTACACAATTGATTTACTCACATTTTCATTAATTAAATATGATTCTTAGTGTTAGGCATTTCACTCATAAACACTAACTTTATGTCTGAACAACCCATATATCATACTAGTAGTATATACATGATCTTCCTTATTCTTCATTTATTAAATATGTCTCTTCTTATCGTTCATTTCATGTAAGAATGAATATTATATAAGTTAAAAATAAAAATAAAAAGTGATTGTAAATTCTAACCAATATTTTATTTATGTATTTTGTATCTATCATTATTTATCAGATGATCCTTTTTAAATTTATGTTATGGAAATGGTTTTTCATAAGTGAGATTACATATTATAAATGTAATTACTATGATTTTTGCAAATAATTTTTATATTATCTTCTGCAATTTTACTTGATTTATAATTTTTCGTTTTATCATTTTTTGTAAACAGGTTTGAAAATCATTAACTCTCGTTTCAATCTATATCTTGCTTACAAAAAATAGATAATCATTTTAGAAATAATTCATTAAGTTTTATAACATTATATATTATTACCTATAAAATATAAGTTACATACATACAAATATATTGTGTTATATCATTTTTTTTAAAACTATTATCAACGTCCACATGTTAATGTTAAATTTTTAGCATCATTTAAGGCATAGTGTTTTTCTAATTATTATTAATTTTTATAACTTTATTGGATTCTTATATGTGATGAATGCATCAATGCAATGTAAGGTTGTCTCAAACAATATAGGTGCATGTTCTAATATTTTAAAATATGACCCTTACTAAAAGTGCAAAATATTAAAAAATACATAATCCTTGAAAATTGAAAATTATAAAATAAATAAATTATAAATTAAATGAAATAAAAAATAATTTTAAAATATTCGTAGAAATTGCAAATATAATTTTTCTATCTTTTATGTCTCTAGAACTTTTTCTCAAGATCTCACAATCACTAAATAAACGGTAATTAAGTGTTTATTCACACTTACAAAGAAATAAAAATAAAGAGGCATTTGGTTCGAATAATGGAACAAATCTACACTTGCAGAAATAATTATTAAAATTTGGTGTCCCAGGTCACGTTAAGTGCGCTTTACAAAATCAACAATTTTTAATTATAGAGATTTCCACCCTTAAAAGTTAGAATTTGTATAGTTTGATCTTCGATTTCAAAACCCTAATTTCCATCCTCTAGCAACAGTACCCATCACATGAAATCACGAAAATTGAGTATAATACAACTCATACATCAATATCGTAAGCATGCAATAAGCATTTACTCATCTAAACCCTTAATCTCCATTTTCAGGTCCTTTCTAAAAAACTCAATTTTCTATCTCATGAGTCTCACATTGATATAGAGAGTTAGAAGCTACCAAGACAGAAGTAGAGTACGAAGAATCAAGAGATGGAAGTTGCTCTTGGTGCATGTAAGATTGGAGGAGTTGATATGGACAAATGGGTTTTCTAGTCCATCCTAATTTTCACGCTTCTTTTCTCCTTTGTCTCTACAAATCAGATTTTGTTCCAAATGAGATTAAAAAAACCCTTACTACTTCAATGCGAATGGACAGTAATACTGATCAACACCCTTCTAATTATATTTTAATTCAATATAAATATAAGTAGACTAGTTATTATTCATTAGTTCACTAATAATCATCACTTAATATAATTTATCAATGTCATTAGGAGGTATTTATAATATTGGGTATTACATTTGGATTTGAAGCAACAGTTATACGATGTATCTGATTCTATCAAATATAACTGATTTTTATTACTTCTACTAGGTCAAACACATCTATGTCGAATACAAATTTTTCTTTAACACAATGAATTATAACTTCTAAGAATTCTGTCTTTGGTTTATTCCTTCGTAAATGTGCATTTCTTCTATTGGGCTCTTTACCAGCCCATAACAGTAATATTACATTGAGTTATGTTATTTTATCAAATTATTATTGACCCCACATCAATATCCTTGTCGTGTCAAGTGTTATGTCATATTCAAATCTTTATTTTTATATTGACTCATTTGTTTCTAACACTATTAAAAATATTACATTCTATGATAATGCTTTCACTTCACTCAATAAAATACCGAGGTAAAATTCTTAGACACGCTAAGATTTTTTTTCTTCAAAAAAACACAATTTATTCCCTTGTTTTAAGTACATATCTAAAGGGTAAACTAATCTAGGATACATGATTCGAATTCCAGCAACTACAATTTTTATTTTTATTTCTTTAAACGTGACACCTTTATTTTTATTTTATTTTTTACTTAATTATTAAATTATCAATTTTATCCGTTTCTCTACTAACGGAGAGTTATGATACCCATATTTAATTATAAAAGGATTAGTTCACTAAGTTTTACTATAAATCTAAATCATATATACAACTAACTACTTCATACTCGTAAACATCATTCTTTGGGATGACTTGCAAGACAAAAAACTTCTTTGGTTAGGTGTTGTTCTTCTAACACAAACTTTTAACAAATAATTTTTATGTTGTTGCAATCTACTCACATAATGAAGATAATTTTGTTGTTTTCACATCTTGCCAATGTTGAATGGTAAAAGATAATATTGTTATATTTTGGGATAACTTCCCAATATCTATCGATCAAAGAAAGCATTCTATATTATATTATTTTCTTTGACTATCAACATTGAGAAATTAATTCCTAATCATATTGTAATATTGTTGTTTCACAAAAAAAGATCTTGAAAATTTTGTTTTGAATATAATATTTTATTTGATTGTTGCAACACATAAAAAATTTGGTGAATGGTAAAAAATTGAAAAATAAAGTAATACATGTTACATTCAATTGTTTTCATCCACATTATTTTGCAATAGAATTAATATATTACCTCAGTTGATTTAGCCACAGAGGACAAAAGTCCCTATTTTATTTAGTTTTCATTTAAAAAATGAAATAAACTTTTTACCTCATATTTTGTCTCAAATCAAAAGTAATCTAGATTATTGTGTTTCTTTGTCGTCCATAAACAAAATTTTGTCATCTATTTATTGAGCATGAACACTCAACAGAGTGCCAACATATTAATCCACATGAAACATTACTAATCAACGTACAACTGTCACAATACTCATTTAGAACGCTAATTACACACTATATATTTAAATCACAAACATTGATAATGATGAAAATGGTAGGATTCTTCTTCAAAATTATACTCGTAGGTTTAAATAAAAATAAATGTAAAATTATAAAAACTTGTATTTCAATATATATATATATATATATATATATATATATATATATATATATATATATATATATATATATATAGCTGGGTATTTTTTTATAAATTATGAATTTGTTGTTGATGTGTTCGAATCCACAGATCATACACTTTTTCACTCCGTTCATCCATAACCAAGGAGAAAAGTAAAATTCTTTTATGATATTTATGTTATCCCAGTCTTAAAATCGAGGTAAAAATTCTTTTTTAACTAAGATAAAAGGGATTTTTTTATTGTAGTGCAAGTGTGTTTTATTGTTTATAGAATAATCATATTATTATGGACATTGGTTTGTTATTGTTACAAATATTTGTTGTGAAAATATATTATTTTATTAAGTAAAGAAAACAACAAACAAATTTAATATATTATAAATTTTAATTTAAAAAATAAATTTTAATTAATAGTATATACATTTCACTCATTAATTAAATATGATTCTTAGAGTCATGCATTTCACTCATAAACACTAACTATATGTCTGAACAACTAATATATCTTACAAATAGTATATACATGATCTTCCTTATTCTTCATTTATTAAATATGTCTCTCGTTATCCTTATTGTGTATTTCATGTGAGAAGAAATATTATAGAACTTAAAAGTAAAAATAAAAAGTGATTGTAAATTCTAACCAATATTTTATTTATGTATTTTGTATTTGTCATTATCTATCATTTATGTATTTTGTATCTGCCATTATCTATCATATAATCATTTTTAAATTTATGTTATGGAAAGCACTATCATAAGTGAGATTATATATTATAAATGTAATTTTTACGACTTTTGCAAAAAACCTTTATATTATCTTTTGTAATTTTATTTAATTTATAATTTCTCATTTTATGTTTTTTATAAACAGGTTCGAAAACCTTTAATTCTCGTTTCAATCCATAACTTGCTTACCAAAAAATAGATAATCGTTTTTAAAGTAATTCATTAAGTTTTATAACATTATATATTATTATCTATAAATTATAAGTTACATACAATTATATTGTGTTATGTTTTTTTTTAAAACTATTATGATCATCCACATGTTAATGTTAGATTTGTTTCCATCATTTGTTGCATAGTGCTTTTCTAATTATTATTAATTTTTATAACTTTATTGGATTCTTATATGTGAGAATGCATCAATGCGATGTAACAATATTGGTGCATGTTCTAATTTTGCAAAATATGACCTTACTAAAGTCTAAACTTTAGAAAAATACATAATAATTGAAAATTATTAGTAATTTTAAAAACTAAATTAAATAAAAAATGATTTGAAAATATTCACAAAAATTGCAATTATAATTTTTCTATGTGTTATGGCTCTAGAACATTTTCGCTAGATCTCACAATCACTAAATAAATTATAATTAAGTGTCTATTCACACTTACAAAAAAATATATAAACAATTACAAATTTATATTTTGAAAATATTGTTACAATTTTAAGAATATAAAAATTTACAATGCATAAAACACTTGTTAAATCAATTAAAAATTTTATAAAATCAATTATATATTTCATTTAATAAGTCTTGCAGTGTTAAGTTAGACTTTTAATCTGACTTAAAAATTATTTTCTTAAGTCTGTTTGTTACATACCAATTTAAACTTTTTCTATTTTTATTCTTCATAATATATCCACTATAAAATTCACTTTGAATCTAAAAGCATAATTTATAAGATATTATAGTATACCAAAATTTTAAAAATACTAATAGTAAAAATATAAATATAAAACAAAATATTCAATTTCATACAAAAATAACATATAAGTACTATGACTAAATAAAGTCTATTAAATTATATAGAATAATGTGATAAAATTGAATCATTTGTATTTACATATAAATTTGTATCAAGTATAAGAATTAATGAGTAAAAAAGGTACATGTAGCATACAACTATATGATGTAACACTTTAAGATTATAAGATGCTGATACAATATTGAACAAGACTAAACTACCACCTGACACAATCTTCCACTTTAGGAGAACTTGCCTTGTCAATAACCTATAATATAGAAGATGTTAAGAGAATACAACAATATTAGAAGGGGTTCAAGAGAATACAACAATATTAGAAGGGGTTACAACAGTATTTTGTTGTTTCAACCTCTTGCCAATTTTAAATGGTAAAAGATAATAGTGTTATATTTTGGAATAACTTCCCAATATCTATCAATAAAAGAAAGCATTCTATATTATATTGCTTTCTTCGACTATCAACATTGAGAAATTAATTCCTAATCATATTGTAATATTGTTGGTTCACAAAACAAGATCTTAAAAAATTAGTTTTGAATATAATCTTTTATTTGATTGTTGCAACACATAAAAAAATTGGTGAATGGTAAATAAATTGAAAAATAAAGTAATGAAGAATCAATAATGAGAGTCACGTTGATATAGAGAGGTAGAAGCTGCCAAGACAAAAGTAGAGTATGAAGAATCAAGAGATGGAAGTTGCTCTTTGTACATGCAAGATTGGAGGACTTGATTTGGACAAAAGGCTTTTCTTCTCCGTCCTTGTTTTCACGCTTCTTCTCTCTTTTGTCTCCACGAATTATATTTTGTTCCAAATGAGGATTGGGATAGCAACCAAAATAACCCATACTACTTCTATTTATGTGGGAATGGACAATAATACCCATCATCACCCTTCTATTGATATTTTAAAATCCAATATAAATCTAAGTGGATTAGGTATTATACATTAGTTCACTAATAATCATCACTTAATATAATTTAGCAATGTCATTAAGAGGTATTTATAATATCGAGATTTACATTTGTCTTTGAAACAACAGTTATATATTGTATCTGACTCTGTCGAATACAACAAACTTCTATTACTTCGACTAGGTCAAAAACACCTATGTCGAATACAAACTTTTCTTTAAAACAATGAATTATAATTTCAATAAGTTTTGTCTTTGGTTTATTACTTTGCGAAAGTTAAATGTGCATTTCCTTTATTGGGCTCTTTGCCAACCCATAACAGTACTATTACATTGAGTTATGTTATTTTCTCAAATTATTATCGACCTCACATCAATATCCTTGTCGTGTCAAGTGTTTTATCGTATTCAAATCTTTATTTTTATATTGATTCATTTGATTCCAACACTAAAAATATTACATTATATGATAATCCTTTCAGTTCACCCAACAAATTACTGAGGTAAAATTCATAGACACGGTAAGATATTTTTTTCTCAAAAAAATACCATTTATTCCCTTGTTTTAAGTACACCCCTAAATGGGTAAACTAATCTAGGATACATGATTCGAATCCCATCAACTGTAGTTTTGGTTTTTATTTATTTAAAAGTGACACCTTTATTTTTATTTTATTTTATACTTAACTACTAAATTATTGATTCCATTTGTTTCTCTAATAACTGGAGTTATGATACCTATATTTAACTATAAAAGGATTAGTTCACTAAGTTTTACCGGAAATCTAAATCATATATACAACAGCTCCATAATTGTAAACATCATTCTTTGGGATGACTTACAAGACAAAAACAAAATTCTTTGTTTATGTGTTGTTCTTCTTCTAACACCAAATTTTAACAAATCATTTTTATGTTCTTGTACTCTCATAATGATGATGATTTTGTCATTTCCACCTCTTGCCAATGTTGAATGGTAAAAGATAATATTGTTATATTTTAGAATAACTTCCCAATATTTATCAATAAAACAAAAACATTATTGAGAAATTAATTCCTAATCTTATTGTAATATTGTTGTTTCACAAAACAAGATCTTGAAAAATTAATTTTGAATATAGTCTTTTTTTTTATTATTGCAACACATAAAATAATTGGTGAATGGTAAAAAACTGAAAAAATGAAATAATACATGTTACTTTTAATTGTTTCCGTTCATCTTGTTTTCCAATAGAATTAATCTATTACCTCAGTTGGTTTAGCCAAAGAGGAGAAAAGTCCCTATTTTATTTACTTTTCATTTAAGAAAATAAAAAAACTTGTTACCTCATTTTTTGTCTCAATCGAATCAAAAGTAATCTAGATTGTTTAGTTTCTTTGTCGTCCATAAACAAATTTTTGTCATCTATTTATTGAGTATAAACGCTCAACATAGTGCCACCATATTAATCCACATAAAACATTACTAATCAACTTATAATTGTCACACCACTCATTTAGAATACTAATAACACACTATATATTTGAGTCACAAACATTGATAATGATGAAAATGTTAGGATTCTTCTTCAAAATAAAAAATGTAAAATTATAAAAACTTGTATTTCAATATATATATATATATATATATATATATATATATATATATATATATATATATATATATATATATATATATATATATTCACACATTTCACCTCATATAGTTATATATTTGTTGTTGATGTGTTTGAATTTACATACCATACACTTTTTCATCCATAACCGAGGAGAAAAGTAAAATTCTTTTATGACCTTTATGTTATCCCACTTTTAAAATCAAGATAAAAATTGTTTTTCAACTAAGGTAAAAGGGATTTATTTAATGTAGTGCAAGTGTGTTTTATTATTTATAGTATAATGAAATTATTATGGACATTGGTTTTTTATTGTTACGTATTTGATATACTATAAATTTTGATTTAAAAAATAAATTTTAATTAATAGATAAACTACACAATTGATTTACTCACATTTTCATTAATTAAATATGATTCTTAGTGTTAGGAATTTCACTCATAAACACTAACTATATGTCTGAACAACCCATATATCATACAAGTAGTATATACATGATCTTCCTTATTCTTCATTTATTAAATATGTCTCTTCTTATCGTTCATTTCATGTAAGAATGAATTTTATATAAGTTAAAAATAAAAATAAAAAGTGATTGTAAATTCTAACCAATATTTTATTTATGTATTTTGTATTTATCATTATTTATCAGATGATCCTTTTTAAATTTATGTTATGGAAATGGTTTTTCATAAGTGAGATTACATATTATAAATGTAATTACTATGATTTTTGCAAATAATTTTTATATTATCTTTTGCAATTTTACTTGATTTATAATTTTTCGTTTTATCGTTTTTTGTAAACAGGTTTGAAAATCATTAACTCTCATTTCAATCTATATCTTGCTTACAAAAAATAGATAATCATTTTAGAAATAATTCATTAAGTTTTATAACATTATATATTATTACCTATAAAATATAAGTTACATACATACAAATATATTGTGTTATATCATTTTTTTAAAACTATTATCAACGTCCACATGTTAATGTTAAATTTTTAGCATCATTTAAGGCATAGTGTTTTTCTAATTATTATTAATTTTTATAACTTTATTGGATTCTTATATGTGATGAATGCATCAATGCAATGTAAGGTTGTCTCAAACAATATATGTGCATGTTCTAATATTTTAAAATATGACCCTTACTAAAAGTGCAAAATATTAAAAAATACATAATCCTTGAAAGTTGAAAATTATAAAATAAATAAATTATAAATTAAATGAAATAAAAAATAATTTTAAAATATTCGTAGAAATTGCAAATATAATTTTTCTATCTTTTAAGTCTCTAGAACTTTTTCTCAAGATCTCACAATCACTAAATAAACGGTAATTAAGTGTTTATTCACACTTACAAAGAAATAAAAATAAAGAGGCATTTGGTTCGAATAATGGAACAAATCTACACTTGCAGAAATAATTATTAAAATTTGGTGTCCCAGGTCACGTTAAGTGCGCTTTACAAAATCAACAATTTTTAATTATAGAGATTTCCACCCTTAAAAGTTAGAATTTGTATAGTTTGATCTTCGATTTCAAAACCCTAATTTCCATCCTCTAGCAACAGTACCCATCACATGAAATCACGAAAATTGAGTATAATATAACTCATACATCAATATCGTAAGCATGCAATAAGCATTTACTAATCTAAACCCTTAATCTCCATTTTCAGGTCATTTCTAAAAAACTCAATTTTCTATCTAATGAGTCTCACCTTGATATTGAGAGTTAGAAGCTACCAAGACAGAAGTAGAGTATGAAGAATCAAGAGATGGAAGTTGCTCTTGGTGCATGTAAGATTGGAGGAGTTGATATGGACAAATGGGTTTTCTAGTCCTTCCTAATTTTCACGCTTCTTTTCTCCTTTGTCTCTACAAATCAGATTTTGTTCCAAATGAGATTAAAAAAACCCTTACTACTTCAATGTGAATGGACAGTAATACTCATCAACACCCTTCTATTTATATTTTAATTCAATATAAATATAAGTAGACTAGTTATTATTCATTAGTTCACTAATAATCATCACTTAATATAATTTATCAATGTCATTAGGAGGTATTTATAATATTGGGTATTACATTTGGCTTTGAAGCAACAGTTATACGATGTATCTGATTCTATCAAATATAACTGATTTTTATTACTTCTACTAGGTCAAACACATCTATGTCGAATACAATTTTTTCTTTAACACAATGAATTATAACTTCTAAGAATTCTGTCTTTGGTTTATTCCTTCGTAAATGTGCATTTCTTCTATTGGGCTCTTTACCAGCCCATAACAGTAATATTACATTGAGTTATGTTATTTTATCAAATTATTATTGACCCCACATCAATATCCTTGTCGTGTCAAGTGCTATGTCATATTCAAATCTTTATTTTTATATTGACTCATTTGTTTCTAACACTATTAAAAATATTACATTCTATGATAATGCTTTCACTTCACTCAATAAAATACCGAGGTAAAATTCTTAGACACGCTAAGATTTTTTTTCTTCAAAAAAACACCATTTATTCCCTTGTTTTAAGTACATATCTAAAGGGTAAACTAATCTAGGATACATGATTCGAATTCCAGCAACTACAATTTTTATTTTTATTTCTTTAAACGTGGCACCTTAATTTTTATTTTATTTTTTACTTAATTATTAAATTATCAATTCTATCCGTTTCTCTACTAACGGAGAGTTATGATACCCATATTTAATTATAAAAGGATTAGTTCACTAAGTTTTACTATAAATCTAAATCATATATACAACTAACTACTTCATACTCGTAAACATCATTCTTTGGGATGACTTTGAAGACAAAAAACTTCTTTGGTTAGGTGTTGTTCTTCTAACACAAACTTTTAACAAATAATTTTTATGTTGTTGCAATCTACTCACATAATGAAGATAATTTTGTTGTTTTCACATCTTGCCAATGTTGAATGGTAAAAGATAATATTGTTATATTTTGGGATAACTTCCCAATATCTATCGATCAAATAAAGCATTCTATATTATATTATTTTCTTTGACTATCAACATTGAGAAATTAATTCCTAATCATATTGTAATTTTGTTGTTTCACAAAAAAAGATCTTGAAAAATTTGTTTTGAATATAATATTTTATTTGATTGTTGCAACACATAAAAAATTTGGTGAATGGTAAAAAATTGAAAAATAAAGTAATACATGTTACATTCAATTGTTTTCATCCACATTATTTTGCAATAGAATTAATATATTACCTCAGTTGATTTAGCCACAGAGGACAAAAGTCCCTATTTTATTTAGTTTTCATTTAAAAAATGAAATAAACTTTTTACCTCATTTTTTGTCTCAAATCAAAAGTAATCTAGATTATTGTGTTTCTTTGTCATCCATAAACAAAATTTTGTCATCTATTTATTGAGCATGAACACTCAACAGAGTGCCAACATATTAATCCACATGAAACATTACTAATCAACGTACAACTGTCACAATACTCATTTAGAACGCTAATTACACACTATATATTTAAATCACAAACATTGATAATGATGAAAATGGTAGGATTCTTCTTCAAAATTATACTCGTAGGTTTAAATAAAAATAAATGTAAAATTATAAAAACTTGTATTTCAATATATATATATATATATAGACACACATTTCACCTCATATAATTTTATCACTAAGAAGTAAAGCTGAGTATTTTTTTATAAATTATGAATTTGTTGTTGATGTGTTCGAATCCACAGATCATACACTTTTTAACTCCGTTCATCCATAACCAAGGAGAAAAGTAAAATTCTTTTATGATATTTATGTTATCCCAGTCTTAAAATCGAGGTAAAAATTCTTTTTTAACTAAGATAAAAGGGATTTTTTTTATTGTAGTGCAAGTGTGTTTTATTGTTTATAGAGTAATCATATTATTATGGACATTGGTTTGTTATTGTTACAAATATTTGTTGTGAAAATATATTACTTTATTAAGTAAAGAAAAGAACAAACAAATTTAATATATTATAAATTTTAATTTAAAAAATAAATTTTAATTAATAGTATATACATTTCACTCATTAATTAAATATGATTCTTAGAGTCATGCATTTCACTCATAAACACTAACTATATGTCTGAACAACTAATATATCTTACAAATAGTATATACATGATCTTCCTTATTCTTCATTTATTAAATATGTCTCTCGTTATCCTTATTGTGTATTTCATGTGAGAAGAAATATTATAGAACTTAAAAGTAAAAATAAAAAGTGATTGTAAATTCTAACCAATATTTTATTTATGTATTTTGTATTTGTCATTATCTATCATTTATGTATTTTGTATCTGCCATTATCTATCAGATAATCATTTTTAAATTTATGTTATGGAAAACACTATCATAAGTGAGATTATATATTATAAATGTAATTTTTACGACTTTTGCAAAAAACCTTTATATTATCTTTTGTAATTTTATTTAATTTATAATTTCTCGTTTTATGTTTTTTATAAACAGGTTCGAAAACCTTTAATTCTCAAACCTTTAATTCTCGTTTCAATCCATAACTTGCTTACCAAAAAATAGATAATCGTTTTTAAAGTAATTCATTAAGTTTTATAACATTATATATTATTATCTATAAATTATAAGTTACATACAATTATATTGTGTTATGTTTTTTTTAAAACTATTATGATCATCCACATGTTAATGTTAGATTTGTTTCCTTCATTTGTTGCATAGTGCTTTTCTAATTATTATTAATTTTTATAACTTTATTGGATTCTTATATGTGAGAATGCATCAATGCGATGTAACAATATTGGTGCATGTTCTAATTTTGCAAAATATGACCTTACTAAAGTCTAAAATTTAGAAAAATACATAATCATTGAAAATTATTAGTAATTTTAAAAACTAAATTAAATAAAAAATGATTTGAAAATATTCACAAAAATTGCAATTATAATTTTTCTATGTGTTATGGCTCTAGAACATTTTCGCTAGATCTCACAATCACTAAATAAATTATAATTAAGTGTCTATTCACACTTACAAAAAAAAATATAAACAATTACAAATTTATATTTTGAAAATATTGTTACAATTTTAAGAATATAAAAATTTACAATGCATAAAACACTTGTTAAATCAATTAAAAATTTTATAAAATCAATTATATATTCCATTTAATAAGTCTTGCAGTGTTAAGTTAGACTTCTAATCTGACTTAAAAATTATTTTCTTAAGTCTGTTTGTTACATACCAATTTAAACTTTTTCTATTTTTATTCTTCATAATATACCCACTATAAAATTCACTTTGAATCTAAAAGCATAATTTATAATATATTATAGTATACCAAAATTTTAAAAATACTAATAGTAAAAAAATAAATATAAAACAAAATATTCAATTTCATACAAAAATAACATATAATTACTATGACTAAATAAAGTCTATTAAATTATATAGAATAATGTGATAAAATTGAATCATTTGTATTTACATATAAATTTGTATTAAGTATAAGAATTAATGAGTAAAAAAGGTACATGTAGCATACAACTATATGACGTAACACTTTAAGATTATAAGATGCTGATACAATATTGAACAAGACTAAACTACCACCTGACACAATCTTCCACTTTAGGAGAACTTGCCTTGTCAATAACCTATAATATAGAAGATGTTAAGAGAATAGAACAATATTAGAAGGGGTTCAAGAGAATACAACAATATTAGAAGGGGTTACAACAGTATTTTGTTGTTTCCACCTCTTGCCAATTTTAAATGGTAAAAGATAATAGTGTTATATTTTGGAATAACTTCCCAATATCTATCAATAAAAGAAAGCATTCTATATTATATTGCTTTCTTCGACTATCAACATTGAGAAATTAATTCCTAATCATATTGTAATATTGTTGGTTCACAAAACAAGATCTTAAAAAATTAGTTTTGAATATAATCTTTTATTTGATTGTTGCAACACATAAAAAAAATTGGTGAATGGTTAATAAATTGAAAAATAAAATAATGAAGAATCAATAATGAGAGTCAAGTTGATATAGAGAGGTAGAAGCTGCCAAGACAAAAGTAGAGTATGAAGAATCAAGAGATGGAAGTTGCTCTTTGTACATGCAAGATTGGAGGACTTGATTTGGACAAAAGGCTTTTCTTCTCCCTCCTTGTTTTCACGCTTCTTCTCTCTTTTATCTCCATGAATTATATTTTGTTCCAAATGAGGATTGGGATAGCAACCAAAATAACCCATACTATTTCTATTTAAGTGGGAATGGACAATAATACCCATCATCACCCTTCTATTGATATTTTAAAATCCAATATAAATCTAAGTGGATTAGGTATTATACATTAGTTCACTAATAATCATCACTTAATATAATTTAGCAATGTCATTAAGAGGTATTTATAATATCGAGGTTTACATTTGTCTTTGAAACAATAGTTATATATTGTATCTGACTCTGTCGAATACAACAAACTTCTATTACTTCGACTAGGTCAAACACACCTATGTCGAATACAAACATTTCTTTAAAACAATGAATTATAATTTCAAAAGTTTTGTCTTTGGTTTATTACTTTGCGAAAAGGTAAATGTGCATTTCCTTTATTGGGCTCTTTGCCAACCCATAACAGTACTATTACATTGAGTTATGTTATTTTCTCAAATTATTATCGACCTCACATCAATATCCTTGTCGTGTCAAGTGTTTTGTCGTATTCAAATCTTTATTTTTATATTGATTCATTTGATTCCAACATTAAAATATTACATTATATGATAATCCTTTCAGTTCACCCAACAAATTACTGAGGTAAAATTCATAGACACGCTAAGATATTTTTTTCTCATATATATAGACACACATTTCACCTCATATAATTTTATCACTAAGAAGTAAAGCTGAGTATTTTTTTATAAATTATGAATTTGTTGTTGATGTGTTCGAATCCACAGATCATACACTTTTTCACTCCGTTCATCCATAACCAAGGAGAAAAGTAAAATTCTTTTATGATATTTATGTTATCCCAGTCTTAAAGTCGAGGTAAAAATTCTTTTTTAACTAAGATAAAAGGGATTTTTTTATTGTAGTGCAAGTGTGTTTTATTGTTTATAGAATAATCATATTATTATGGACATTGGTTTGTTATTGTTACAAATATTTGTTGTGAAAATATTTAATTTTATTAAGTAAAGAAAAGAACAAACAAATTTAATATATTACAAATTCTAATTTAAAAAATAAATTTTAATTAATAGTATATACATTTCACTCATTAATTAAATATGATTCTTAGAGTCATGCATTTCACTCATAAACACTAACTATATGTCTGAACAACTAATATATCTTACAAATAGTATATACATGATCTTCCTTATTCTTCATTTATTAAATATGTCTCTCGTTATCCTTATTGTGTATTTCATGTGAGAAGAAATATTATATAATTTAAAAGTAAAAATAAAAAGTGATTGTAAATTCTAACCAATATTTTATTTATGTATTTTGTATTTGTCATTATCTATCATTTATGTATTTTGTATCTGCCATTATCTATCAGATAATCATTTTTAAATTTATGTTATGGAAAGCACTATTATAAGTGAGATTATATATTATAAATGTAATTTTTACGACTTTTGCGAAAAACCTTTATATTATCTTTTGTAATTTTATTTAATTTATAATTTCTCGTTTTATGTTTTTTATAAACAGGTTCGAAAACCTTTAATTCTCGTTTCAATCAATAACTTTCTTACCTAAAAATAGATAATCGTTTTTAAAGTAATTCATTATGTTTTATAACATTATATATTATTATCTATAAATTATAAGTTACATACAATTATATTGTGTTATGTTTTTTTTTTAAAACTATTATGATCATCCACATGTTAATGTTAGATTTTTTTCCATCATTTGTTGCATAGTGCTTTTCTAATTATTATTAATTTTTATAACTTTATTGGATTCTTATATGTGAGAATGCATCAATGGGATGTAACAATATTGGTGCATGTTCTAATTTTGCAAAATATGTCCTTACTAAAAGTCTAAAATTTAGAAAAATACATAATCATTGAAAATTATTAGTAATTTTAAAAACTAAATTAAATAAAAATTGATTTGAAAATATTCACAAAAATTCCAATTATAATTTTTCTATGTGTCATGGCTCTAGAACATTTTTGCTAGATCTCACAATCACTAAATAAATTATAGTTAAGTGTCTATTCACACTTTAAAAAAATTGAAAAATAAAGTAATACATGTTACATTTAATTGTTTTCATCCATGTTTATTTGCAATAGAATTAATATATTACCTCAGTTGATTTAGCCACAGAGGAGAAAAGTCCCTATTTTATTTAGTTTTCATTTAAAAAATGAAATAAACTTTTTACCTCATTTTTTGTCTCAAATCAAAAGTAATCTAGATTATTGAGTTTCTTTGTCGTACATAAACAAATATTTGTCATCTATTTATTGTGTATGAACGCCCAACACAGTGCCAACATATTAATTCACATAAAAAATTACTAATCAACGTACAACTGTCACAATACTCATTTAGAACGCTAATGACACACTATATATTTGAGTCACAAACATTGATAATGATGAAAATACTAGGATTCTTCTTCAAAATTATACTCGGAGGTTTAAACAATAAAAACTGTAAAATTATATGAAACATGTATTTCAGAATATATATATATATATATATATATATATATATATATATATATATATATATATATATATATATATATAGACACACATTTCACCTCATATAATTTTATCACTAAGAAGTAAAGCTGAGTATTTTTTTATAAAATACGAATTTGTTGTTGATGTGTTTGAACCCACATACCATACAAATTTTCCCTCCGTTCATCCATAACCGAGGAGAAAATTAAATTTTTTTTATGATATTTATGTTATCCCACTCTTAAAATCGAGGTAAAAATTCTTTTTTAACTAAGATAAAAGGAATTTCTTTTATTGTAGTGCAAGTGTGTTTTATTGTTTATAGAATAATCATATTATTAAGGACATTGGTTTTTTATTGTTACAAATATTTTTTGTGAAAATATTGAATTTTATTAAGTAATGAAAATATTAAACAAATTTAATATATTATAAGTTGTAATTTAAAAAATAAATTTTAATTAATAGTATATACATTTCACTCATTAGTTAAATATGATTCTTAGAGTCATGCATTTCATTAATAAACACTAACTATATGTCTGAACAACTAATATATCTTACAAATAGTATATACATGATCTTCCTTATTCTTCATTTATTAAATATGTCTCTCCGTATCCTTATCATGTATTTCGTGTGAGAAGAAATATTATATAACTTAAAAGTAAAAATAAAAAGTGATTGTAAATTCTAACCAATATTTTATTTATGTATTTTGTATCTGTCATTATCTATCATTTATGTATTTTTTATCTGTCATTATTTATCAGATAATCGTTTTTAAATTTATGTTATGGAAACGCTCTATCATAAGTGAGATTATATATTATAATTGTAATTTTTACGACTTCTTCAAAAAACCTTTATATTATCCTTTGTAATTTTATTTAATTTATAATTTCTCGTTTTATGTTTTTTATAAATAGGTTCGAAAACCTTTAATTCTCGTTTCAATCCATAACTTGCTTACCAAAAAATAGATAATCGTTTTTAAAGTAATTCATTAAGTTTTATAACATTATATATTATTACCTATAAATTATAAGTTACATTCAATTATATTGTGTTATGTTATTTTTTTTAAACTATTATGATCCTCCACATGTTAATGTTAGATTTTTTCCATCATTTTTTGCATAGTGCTTTTCTAATTATTATTAATTTTTATATCTTTATTGGATTCTTATATGTGAGAATGCATCAATGCAATGTACCAATATATGTGCATGTTCTAATTTTGTAAAATATGACCCTTACTAAAAGTATAAAATTTAAAAAAAATACATAATCATTGAAAATTATTAGTAATTTTAAAAACTAAATTAAATGAAAAATGATCTAAAAATATTCACAAAAATTGCAATTATAATTTTTCTATCTGTTATGGTTCTAGAACTTTTTCGCTAGATCTCACAATCACTAAATATATTGTAAGTAAGTGTCTATTCACACTTACAAAAAAAATATATAAACAATTACAAATTTATATTTTGAAAATATTGTTAGAATTTTAAGATTAACAAAATTTACTATGTATAAAAAGCTTGTTAAATCAATTAAAAAATTTGTAAAATCAATTATATATTCCATTTAATAAGTGTTGCAGTGTTATGTTAGAATTTTAATCTTACTAAAAAATTATTTTGTTTAGTCTGTTTGTTACATACTAATTTATACTTTTTCTCTTTTTATTCTGCATAATATACCCACTATAAAATTCACTTTGAATCTAAAAGCATAATTTATAAGATATTATACTATCCCAAAATTTTAAAAAGACTAATAATAAAAATATAAATATAAAACTAAATATTCAATTTCATACAAAAATAACATATAAGTACTATGACTAAATAAAGTCTTTTAAATTATATAGAATAATGTGATAAAATCGAATCTTTTGTATTTACATATAAATCTGTATTAAGTATAAGAATTAATGAGTAAAGAAGGTACATGTACCATACAACTATATGACATAATACTTTAAGATTATAAGATGCTGATACAATACTGCACAAGACTAAACTACCACCTGACACAATCTTCCACCTTAGGAGAACTTGCCTTGTCTGTAACCTATAATATAGAAGATGTTAAGAGAATACAACAATATTAGAAGGGGTTCAAGAGAATAAAACAATATTAGAAGGGGATACAACACTATTTTGTTGTTTCCACCTCTTGCCAATGTTGAATGGTAAAAGATAATATTGTTATATTTTGGAATAACTTCTCAATATCTATCAATGAAAGAAAGCATTCTATATTATATTGCTTTCTTCGACTATCAACATTGAGAAACTAATTCATAATCATATTGTAACATTGTTGTTTCAAAAAACAAGATCTTGAAAAATTATTTTTGAATATAATCTTTTATTTGATTGTTGCATCACATTATAAAATTGGTGAATGGTAAAAAAATTGAAAAATAAAGTAATACATCTTACATTCAATTGTTTTCATCCACGTTCATTTGCAATAGAATTAATATATTACCTCAGTTGATTTAGCCACAGAGGAGAAAAGTCCCTATTTTATTTAGTTTTCATTTAAAAAATGAAATAAACTTTTTACCTCATTTTTTGTCTCAAATCAAAAGTAATCTAGATTATTGAGTTTCTTTGTCGTACATAAACAAATATCTGTCATCTATTTATTGAGTATGAACGCCCAACACAGTGCCAACATATTAATCCTCATAAAAAATTACTAATCAACGTACAACTGTCATAATACTCATTTAGAACGCTAATGACACACTATATATTTGAGTCACAAACATTGATAATGATGAAAATACTAGGATTCTTCTTCAAAATTATACTCGGAGGTTTAAACAATAAAAACTGTAAAATTATATGAAATATGTATTTCAATATATATATATATATATATATATATATATATATATATATATATATATATATATATATATATATATATATATATATATATATATATATATATATATATATATATATATATATATAGACACACATTTCACCTCATATAATTTTATCAGTAAGAAGTAAAGGTGAGTATTTTATTATAAAATACGAATTTGTTGTTGATGTTTTTGAACCCACATACCATACAATTTTTCCCTCCGTTCATACATAATCGAGGAGAAAATTAAAATTCTTTTATGATATTTATGTTATCCCACTCTTAAAATCGAGGTAAAAATTCTTTTTTAACTAAGATAAAAGGAATTTCTTTTATTGTAGTGCAAGTGTGTTTTATTGTTTATAGAATAATCATATTATTATGGACATTTGGTTTTTTATTGTTACAAATATTTATTGTGAAAATATTGAATTTTATTAAGTAATGAAAATATTAAACAAATTTAAAATATTATAAGTTGTAATTTAAAAAATAAATTTTAATTAATAGTATATACATTTCACTCATTAGTTAAATATGATTCTTAGAGTCATGCATTTCATTCATAAACACTAACTATATGTCTGAACAACTAATATATCTTACAAATAGTATATACATGATCTTCCTTATTCTTCATTTATTAGATATGTCTCTCCGTATCCTTATCATGTATTTCGTGTGAGAAGAAATATTATATAACTTAAAAGTAAAAATAAAAAGTGATTGTAAATTCTAACCAATATTTTATTTATGTATTTTGTATCTGTCATTATATATCATTTATGTATTTTGTATCTGTCATTATCTATCAGATAATCGTTTTTAAATTTATGTTATGGAAACGCTCTATCATAAGTGAGATTATATATTATAAATGTAATTTTTATGACTTCTTCAAAAAACCTTTATATTATCCTTTGTAATTTTATTTAATTTATAATTTCTCGTTGTATGTTTTTTATAAACAGGTTCGAAAACCTTTAATTCTGGTTTCAATCCATAATTTGCTTACCAAAAAATAGATAATCGTTTTTAAAGTAATTCATTAAGTTTTATAACATTATATATTATTACCTATAAATTATAAGTTACATTCAATTATATTGTGTTATGTTATTTTTTTTTAAACTATTATGATCCTCCACATGTTAATGTTAGATTTTTTTCCATCATTTGTTGCATAGTGCTTTTCTAATTATTATTAATTTTTATAACTTTCTTAGATTCTTATATGTGAGAATGCCTCAACGCAATGTACCAATATATGTGCATGTTCTATTTTTTGTAAAATATGACCCTTACTAAAAGTATAAAATTTAAAAAAATACATAATCATTGAAAATTATTAGTAATTTTAAAAACTAAATTAAATGAAAAATGATCTGAAAATATTCACAAAAATTGCAATTATAATTTTTCTATCTGTTATGGTTCTAGACCTTTTTCGCTAGATCTCACAATCACTAAATGTCTATTCACACTTACAAAAAAAATACATAAACAATTACAAATTTATATTTTGAAAATATTGTTACAATTTTAAGATTACAAAATTTACTATGCATAAAACACTCGTTAAATCAATTAAAAAATTTGTAAAATCAATTATATATTCCATTT
>CATIWC010003561.1:0-50906 GCA_948472305.1 Vicia faba | reverse complement strand
ACTTAATATCGTTTTTATTAACCATATTCACATTGTAATATGGTATAATATATGTAACAATTTTAAATATTTTTCTTCTTCTCCATCACTAAATTTAGGATTCTTCCATCTTAAACATAATAAGTTAAAAGACTACTATTTAATGACAAATATTTTATATATATAGTTAATAAGTAAAATTATATAATAAAGCTTAGTATTGTTTTTATTTACCATATTCACATTTTAATATGGTACAAATTATATGTAAAAATTTCAATATATTTCTTCTCCTCAATCACAAAACTTTTAGGTTTCTACACAACTAAGCAAATCAGTTAAATGACTACCATTATAATGATAAATATATTATATATATATAGATAATATATATATATATAATATATATATATATATATACTATATATATATATATAATATATATATATATATATATATATAATATATATATATATATATATATATATATAGTTAATAAATAAAATTTATATAATAAAGCTTTATATTATTTTAATTCACAATATTCACATTGTAATATGGTATAATATATGTAACAATTTCAATCATTTTATCTTTATCTCCATCACCAAATTTTAGGTTTCTTCATCACTAAGCAAATAAGTTAAAAGACTACTAATTATTGACAAAATATTATATATTCTATATATAGTATATATATATAATATATATATATAATATATTATATATATATATATATATATATATTATATAATTATATATATACTATATAATTATATAATATATTATATATATATATTATATATACTATATATAGATATATATATATATATATATATATATATATATATAATATATATATATATATATATATATATATATATATATAAGTATAATATATATATATATATATATATATATATATATATATATATATACTAGATATATTATATATATATATAATATTATATATATTATATATATATATATCATATAATATATATATATATATATCATATATATATATATATATATTATATATATATATATATATATATATATATATATATATAGTTAATAAACATAATTATATAAACAAAGCTTAATATTATTTTTATTGACCATATTCACATTGTAATATGGTATAATATGTAAATTTTTCAATATTTTTTCTTCTTCTCCATCACCAAATTTTAGGTTTCTTCATCACTAAGCAAATAAGAGTAAAAGACTACTAATTAATGACAAATATTTTATATATATAGTTAAAATACAAAAATATATATAATAAAACTTTATAGTTTTTATTTACCATATTCACATTGTAATATTGTATAATAAATGTAAATTTTTTCAATAGTTTTCTTATTTTCCATCGTCATATTTTAATTTTCTTCATCCCTAAGCAAATAAGTTAAGAAAGACTACTATTTAATGACTAACTACATATATATATATATATATATATATATATTCATATATTATATATATATATATATATATATATATATATATATATATATAATAATATATATATATATATATATATAATATATATATATATATATATAGTTAATAAGTAAAGTTTATATAATAATGCTTAATATAGTTTTTTATTAACCATATTCACATCTGTAATATGGTATAAGATATGTAAATTTTTCCAATATTTTTGTTCTTCTCTATCACCAAATTTTAGGTTCCTTCGTCACTAAGCAAATAAGTTAAAAGACTATTATTTAATGAATAAAATTATATAATAAAGCGTAATATTGTGTTTATTAACCATATTCATATTGTAATATGGTATAAATATATGTAAATTTTTCAATAGTTTTCTTCTTCTCCATCACCATAATTAAGGTTTCTTCATCACTAAGCAAATAAGTTAAAAATACTACTAATTAATAACAAAATATATATACTATATTATATATAACTATATATATATATATATATATATATATAATATATAATATAATATATATATATATATATATATATTATATATATATATATTAAATATATATATATATACATATATATATATATAATAGATATACTATAATAGTATATATATATATATATATATATATAGGTTAATAAATAAAATTATATAATAAAGTTTAATATAGTTTTATTAACAATATTAACATTGTAATATGGTATAATATATGAACAATTTTAAATATTTTTCTTCCTCTCCATCACCATAATTTAGGTTTCTTCATCACTAAGCAAATAAGTTAAAAGACTACTAATTAATAATAAATATTCTATATATTTATAGTTAATAAGTAAAATTATATAATAAAGCTTATTATTGTTTTTATTCACCATATTCACATGGTAATATGGTAAAATATGTGTAACAATTTTAATATTTTTCTTCTTCTCAATCACCAAATATTAGGTTTCTTTCACAACCAAGCAAATAAGTTAAATGATTAACTATTTAATAAAAAATAATTTATATGTATAGTTAATAAATAAAATTATATAATAAAGTTTAATATTTATTTTTAGTCACTATATTCTCGTTTTAATATGGTATAATATATGTAACAATTTTCAATATTTTTTCTTTATCTCCACAACCAAATTTTAGGGTTTCTTTCATCACTAAGCAAATAAGTTAAAAGACTACTAATTATTGACAGAATAATTTTCTATATATAGTTAATAAATAAAATTATATAATAAAGCTTTATATTTATTTTTTATTCACAATATTCACATTGTAATATGATATAAGAAATTTAAATTTATCAATATTTTTCTTCTTCTCTAATCCCCAAATTTTAGGTTTCTTCATCACTAAGAATATAAGTTAAATGATTACTATATAATGATAAATAATGTATATGTATAATTAATAAATAAAATTTATAATAAAGTTTTAATATTATTTTTATTCACCACATTCTCGTTGTAATATGGTATAATATATGTAACAGTTTCAATATTTTTCTTTATCTTCATCACCAAATTTTAGGTTTCTTCATCACTAAGGCATAAGTTAAAAGACTACTAATTAATGTCAAATATTTTATTTATCTAGTTAATAATTAAAGATATATAATAAAGCTTAATTTTGTTTTTATTCAACATATTCAGATTGTAATATGGTCATAATATATGTAAATTTTTTCTATATTTTTTCTTCTTCTCCATCACCATATTTTAGATTTCTTAATCACTAAGCAAATAAGTTAAAAGACCTACTAATTAATAGCAAATATTTATAATATATAGTTAATAAGTAAAATTATATAATAAATCTTAATATTATTTTTATTCACCATATTCATAATGCAATATGGTATAATATATGAAATAATTTTAAATATTTTTCTTCCTCTCCATCACCATAATTTAGGTTTCTTCATCACTAAGCAAATAAGTTAAAAGACTACTAATTAATAACAAATATTATATATTTTATAGTTAATAAGTGAAATTATATAATAAAGCTTAGTATTGTTTTTATTCACCATATTCACATTTTAATATGGTATAATATGTGTAAACAATTTTAATATTTTTCTTCTTCTCCATCACCAAATTTTAGATTTCTTCATCACTAAGAAAATAAGTTAATAGATGTAAACTTATTTATTCACCATAATGAGGCTCGATAGTTTATTTATTCACCATGTTCATATTGTATTATGGTATAATAGATGTAAACAATTTCAATAGTTTTCTTCTTGACCATCACAAAATTTTAGGTTACTTCATCACTAAGAAAATATGTTAAAAGACTATTAATTAATGACACATATTTCATATACATTCGTAATAGTTAAAATAATAATGTGAGGCTCGATAGTATATTTGTTCCCCATATTTATATTATATTATGGTATAATAGATGTAAACAATTTCATTAGTTTTCTTCTTCACCATCAACAAATTTTATGTTACTTCATCACTAAGAAACTATGTTAAAAGACTATTAGATTAATGACACATATTTTCATTAGCTTTTGTAATAATTAAAATTATATAATGAGACTCGATAAGTATATTTATTCACCATATTCATATTGTATTATGGTATAAACAAATGTAAACAATTTCAATAGTTTTTCTTCTTCACCATCACCAAATTTTGGGTTACTTCATCACTAAGAAACTATGTTAAAAACACTATTAATTAATGACACATATATCATAAACTTTTTTAATAATTAAAATTATATAATGAGGCTCGGTAGTATATTTATTCACCATATTCATATTCTATTATGGTATAACATATGTAAACAATTTTCAATAGTTTTCTTAATCTCTATCACCAAATTTTAAGTTACTTTATAACTAAGAAACTATGTTAAACGGCTATTAATTAATGACACATATTTCATAAACTTTCGTAATAGTTAAAATAATAGTAATGAGGATCGATAGTATATTTATATTCTACCATATTCATATTGTATTATGATATAACAAAATGTAAACAATTTCAATAGTTTTCTTCTTCACCATCACTAAATTTCAGGTTACTTAATCACTAAGAAACTATGTTAAAAGACTATTATTTAATAACACATATTTCATATACATTCGTAATAGTTAAAATAATATAATGAGGCTCGATAGTATATTTATTCACCATATTCATATTGTATTATGGTATAATAGATGTAAACAATTTCAATAGTTTTCTTCTTCACCATCACCAAATTTTAGGTTACTTCATCACTAAGAAACTATGTTAAAAGAGACTATTAATTAATGACAAATATTTCATATACATTCGTAATAGTTAAAATAATATAATGAGTCTCGATAGTATATTTATTCACCATATTCATATTGTATTATGGTATATAACAGATGTAAACAATTTCAATAGTTTTCTTCTTTCACCATTACCAAATTTTGGGTTACTTCATCACTAAGAAAACTATGTTAAAAGACTATTAATTAATGACAAATATTTCATATACATTCGTAAAAGTTAAAATAACATAATGAGACTCGATAGTATACTTATTCACCATATTCATATTTTATTATGGTATAATAGATGTAAAAAATTTCAATAGTTTTTCTTCTTCACCTTCACTCAAATTTTAGGTTACTTAATCACTAAGAAACTATGTTAAAAGTCTATTATTTAATGACCACATATTTCATATACATTCGTAATAGTTAAAATTAATATAATGAGGCTCGATAGTATATTTATTCACCATATTCATATTGTATTATGGTATAATAGATGTAATCAATTTCAATAGTTTTTCTTCTTCACCATCACCAAATTTTAGGTTACTTCATCACTAAGAAAATATGTTATAAAAGACTATTAATTAATGACACATATTTCAAATATATTCGTAATAGTTAAACATAATATTATGAGGCTCGATAGTATATTTGTTCCCCATATTTATATTATATTATGGTATATATAGATGTAAACAACTTCATTAGTTTTCTTCTTCACTGTGATCGGTGGATCTGGAACTGACTGTCTAAACGCTGGTTCGCGAAATGTCGCGGAAGCAAGAGTCGCCACCGTCTTTTATTTTCTCCAATGGAAAGGACAAAAGCACAGAAAAATTCCTTAAAGAGATTGCTCTCGGTTCGGGAGGTAGATTATAGAAAGGGAAGGTGGTTAGCACCCTTTCTATCCATGGTTATCCATGGGCTCTTAGATACGTGCTCACTTGTGTTTTCAAAAATGGTTTGTTTGCTTTACAATTGTGGGTGTAAAAAAAGTTTCTTGAAAATTTCAGTTCGACTCTTGTATCAGTCCTCAAGAGTGTTTGATAAAGTTGCTTTCGAAAGCTTTTTGAAAATGTGTTGGTGTGAAACAGTATTTTTGATTTTGTTTTGAAATTAGAGCAAGTATCTAGAGTCGTCTACCTACCCTAAGGAATTCGTCTGTGTAAATGTCCTTTAAAGTAGTGCCATCCCACCATTGAGAGGTAGGTAGCACCACCGTTGGAGGTGTTCGGGTCAATTCGAGGTTCGGGACATGGTGACCACCGGAGCAATGGGAAGACACCTTAGAAGCTACCCTCATGCCAGGTTCCCGGATCATGAGGACTTACTAAGACATCCTCTACTCGACGATCACCTTTCGAGGCAAGGCAACAGTGAGGCGTACCCTAGGGGTGGTGTGTGCGATTCGTGTGTCGTTTTCAGTTTATATTCGTCTTGTCATGTCATGTGGTGTTCTACGCTTGTTTTTATTATGGGCCATTCATTCTTGCATGCTTTGTTTAACAGTTAAAAGTTGCGAGGAAAAGTAAATCTAAAGCTATTACAAATGGCGCGGGTCCACATCGCCAAAATTAACCAGGACCCGATTTGACGGAAAATAAATAAAGTAAAAATGCGAGAAGTAATTACAAGGCTTCGGGAGAGGTACATAAATATTTAAGCAAAATAAAATAAATATGCGAAATTAAACAATTAAGAACGAAACGAGGGCGTTGGACCCTTTTGCAAAAATTTAAAATTAATAACGGAGTTAATTAATTAAAGGAGAAAGAATTTGTTTTTTGGTGTTTTTATGTATTTTAAGATTTAATAGAAAAAAGAAAGAATTAATTAAAATTAACTACTAACCCTAATTCTATTTTAATTTAATTTATTAAGAAAAAAATATTAGAATTTAACCTAAATTAACCCTAAGTTATTTTCATGCAAATTTAATTATAAAAATAAATAAAATAAATAAATATTATTATAAAAAGAAAAATTAAAAGGAATAAAAAAATTAATTAAACCTATTTCTACATTTTTTTAGATTTTTATTATGAAAAGAATTAAAATTGCAACCTAATTTAAAACTAAATAATTTACATGCATTTATTTACAAGAAAATATTAAAATAAAAATATTTATTATATTTTATCTTTTCTGACTTTTTTATGATATTTTGTATTTTATATTTTGTAGAAACAATTAATTAAATCAAAACAATAAAGAGAATAAAATAATAATTGAAAAAAAATAAAATATAAGGAAAATTGCAATCCAAGGGGGTGGTAGTCCCAAATTAGGAGGTATGGATTCAATAATCTGGCCCACTTGAGCATGGCCTTGTGGACTTTTTTTGAGTAGCATGCTGCGCGTTGACTGGGATCCACTATGTTCCTCAATCTTCAGCCTTGTGATTGTTGAAGCTGGGCACGTGGACGCTCTGATCTGGAGGATGTATGGTGCGCTCCACCTTTGAAACTGCATAGGAATACGTTTTGCAAAATAATATGGAAATTAACGTAGACCTGGGGCTCGAACCCAGGTCACATACCTTGCCAATGCTTTCTCTAACCAGCTGTGCCAACTAACGCGTTTGGTATATAATAAACAAACAAATAATATAAAAGAAAGTGGGTTAATGGCTTGGAAACGCGCGCGAATTTTAAACAAGCCAATCAGCGTGTGCCACAACGTCATCGTCTTCACCATCCCTGAAATACAAGAACATGAGGCAACGGTTTTTTACGCGTTGTTTAAGGTCAGTTTTGAGAAAATAGCGAATAAGCCTAGGTCACTCATAAATTAGGCGCGATAGGGGCTTTCTCTTCGTCCAGATGCACTGGTTTGAATGGTGGTAGTCTTGAGTCTCAATTTTTCCTTGGGTGAAAAGCCCCAATCTGAAGCTTGCAAAACCCTAGAACTTGGTAATGGTGAAATCATGTATACATCATAAAAACTCAATTAAGTTATATAATTAGCATTAGAACAAGTCAATAATCATGAATCAATGAATAAAAGTTACAAAAGATGCGTAAATCATGATGCACGATTATGAAATTTTCTTGATACAGCTTGCGTTCATGTTACCAATTCTTGGAGTTTGAATGGATGTTTGTGATTGTAAGATGTTCAGTAGACCTTGAGGAAGCTAATGGAACAAGTTTCGTGCCTTGAATCCACCTAAAAAGTGTTTTTCAGATTTGAGTTCTTAGAGAAAAAATTCAAGTTTGCAATGGAGTATTCTGAGCAGCTGCGCCTCTAGCATGATTAGGTTTATGTTTATGCTTATGTAGTGAACAAATTAGGTTAATAAAATTGATCAAAATCTCTTTCATTCATGATTTGAAGATTTGATTTTTTCACCATGATTTCCATATCTTTTTCCATGTGCTTTTGTGCAAATCATGATCTAATCAGTCCAATTCTTTCCTTATTTGGCTAGGCACGAATTATTGAGGCCAAAACATGTATAAAAAGATTTGTTAGGTTAAGTTAAGTATTTTTCACATATTTAAATGATTTAAATGAATTAATATAAATAAAAAATTCAAATAAATAAATAAAAAATGAAGAAATACTTCCCTTTGGGCCAAGTGGTCGTGCACATGTCATGGATGATGAATCATGGAAGAAAAATGGGCCCATTAGTAATTTTAGGTCATTTGAACCAATGTTGACTTTTCAAAATATCCAAAACTTTCCCAACTTCCACAAGGCATAACTTGCTCAATATTTAAGCTTTTATCATGTTCTTGGACATTTTGGAAAGGTCTTTGAGTCCTCTAACCAATGTCTTTGGTCCCATGTCATTTTGATTTACCAATATCAAGTTATGGCCTTTGACTTAAAGTCCCTTTTTGTTGACTTTTGAAAATGACCTATAATGTTGAAATTGATAACTTTTTGTGAGAGCATTTCTTGGACTTGAAGTATGAAGATGAGTTGTAGGAAATGTCTTTATCTTCAAAATGAGCTTTGGATGGAATTTTTCTGATAATCCATGTGAAAGTTATGCCCTGGTCAATTTCAGTTGACTTTTTCAACTGTCCAAATAAGGAAACTTTTTGCATTTTGATGATTTTTGAGCCAAGCTTTGAGAATCATGATCAAGCATTGATCAAATGATGTTTGTGGCTTCAAAATGATATGTTGACCAAAAATTTGAACTTTTGACTGTCAAATGACCATTTTGCCCCTACAGTTGACTGTAGTGCAATTAAGGTTTTTGACTGTGCAATTTTGAGCTGAATGCCTTGAAACTTGATATGAGGATATTTGACCATATTTGTAGGCATGTGAGACTTGATTGGACCTCTGAAAACTTCATTTTCTTGATCAGAACACAAACCCTAGTTTTGACTATTCAGGAGACCTTTGCACTTGTGCAACCCTTGGGGCATTTTGTGACTTGACTTGGCAATTTCTTGAAGAATATGGGAGGGCAAATTTTGGGGTACAACAGTTGCCCCTGTTCAATCTTCTTAAACCTGAGGATGCAGATTGGCTGACGTGCCTTTCGTAATCCGAGGGTGGAAGATGATTGAACACTAGAGTGCCCAGAAATTTGCGCTCACATGTTAGCAGTGTGATGGGGGAATGGGCTTATAGATGCCATTTGGAGATTGCTGGATAGTATGATGGGCTTATAGATGCCATCTGGATGTTGATCGCGTAAGAGATTCCTTAGCGAGAACTTGCGTACCTGCAAAACAGAAAATGATTACCTGACATGTTGCAGGAGCTGTTTTCAGATGCTTGGCATAGATATGTCCTGACTGGTTACGGAATTGAATCTGGAGCTTCAAAAGGTAATGAATGAACCATGGATGGTTACTACCTCAACGGGACGGTGAGAGAACCTTGGACGATTACTACCCCAACAGGAACGCTGAGAGAATCTTGGGTGTCTTCTACTGGGATAAGAATCAGGGAGATCTTAGGGTCGATCTGACTGAACCAGAGGAGGCCTTTGACTGGATAAGAATCAGGAAAATCTTAGGGTCGATTTAACTGAACCGGACAAGGTCTTGGAATATCTTCAACTGGATAAGAATCAGGGAGATCTTAGGGTCGATCTGACTGAACCAGAGAAGGCCTTTGACTGGATAAGAATCAGGAAAATCTTAGGGTCGATTTAACTGAACCAGGCTAGGTCTTGGAATATAGCTAAGAATTTAACTGGATCTTTCCTGAAAGGTAAAGGTCAGTCATATGCAATGCATGATATGGATCAAGCAATGATGTTCTCAACATAAATGAGACTTGTATGATATGATGTGTCTATGCATGTTATAATGATGTATGTGATGTTTTATGTATGTTTTCCGTCTAGGAAAGTAGATCCTTGACGGGTGCCGGGAAGTCATTCATGGGCTGATGTTGGAGAATAGATTTTGCTTCCGCTGGGGATGATAACTGCAAGAATACCGGTAGGAGAAGATGACTCCGTTGCGAAATAAATTTGGCAAATGGAAGATTCTGCGGGGAGAAAATATACTCTAGCGACCATGCTAGGGATTAATACTCTATGGAAAGAGGGATGCCTTGCTGAGTGTTGATGATAATTTGTTGGTGATACCCTTGTTGTTGGAAGTGTTGATGGACTTCGCTGGGGTAGGAAGACTGTGTCGACGACGATCTTTCCGTGGCTCTTGGCTGAGGATAACCCAGTTATATCCTGTTACGGAAATAACTCTTTAAATCAAGCCGGACGCCGTGTTCGTGCTCTGCGAGGGATAAGCTTCCAGAATCTACTGGGGATAAGCTTACTGCTTGGGGATATGAATTCCAGTTTTCCTGGGGGAACTGGGTTGGACTCTCCTGGGGAGATTCTAGATTGTAATTTTGTAAGTTGAAAGAGGGAACCTATGTAGGGTTTCCTGCTAATGAGCTCATGTAAAACCGTATCTGAAACGGAGAAGGAACCTGGGTAGGGTTACTTTGATGATGAGTTCGTGTAAAACTTCGTTTTTGGAAAGGGAAAACCTGTGTAGGGTTTCTGGGTGACGAGTCCATGTAAAATTGCATCTTGAAGAGAGGGAACCGGTGTAGGGTTGCTTGATGAGGTAAGTTCATGTAAAACTTCTTGATGAACCGGGGTGAGGTTATCTTGAGCTAAATCCATGTAAGACTTCTGGGGGGGAACCGGGGTTAGGTTGCCGCAGGATAAGTTCGTGTAAAACTTCTTGACGAACTGAGGTAAGGTCATCTTGAGATAGGTCCATGTAAGACTTCTGGAGGAACCAGGGTTAGGTTACTTGGATAAGTTCGTGTAAAAACTTCTTGATGAACCGGGGTTAGGTCATCTTGAGATAGGTCCATGTAAGACTTCTGGAGGAACCGGGGTTAGGTTACTTGGATAAGTTCGTGTAAAAACTTCTTGATGAACCGGGGTTAGGTCATCTTGAGATAGGTCCATGTAAGACTTCTGGAGGAACCGGGGTTAGGTTACTTGGATAAGTTCGTGTAAAAACTTCTTGATGAACCGGGGTTAGGTCATCTTGAGATAGGTCCATGTAAGACTTCTGGAGGAACCGGGGTTAGGTTACTTGGATAAGTTCGTGTAAAAACTTCTTGATGAACCGGGGTTAGGTCATCTTGAGATAGGTCCATGTAAGACTTCTGGAGGAACCGGGGTTAGGTTACTTGGATAAGTTCGTGTAAAAACTTCTTGATGAACCGGGGTTAGGTCATCTTGAGATAGGTCCATGTAAGACTTCTGGAGGAACCGGGGTTAGGTTACTTGGATAAGTTCGTGTAAAAACTTCTTGATGAACCGGGGTTAGGTCATCTTGAGATAGGTCCATGTGAGACTTCTGGAGGAACCGGGGTTAGGTTACTTGGATAAGTTCGTGTAAAAACTTCTGGATGAACCGGGGTAAGGTTGCTTCGGGACGAGTTTGTGTGAAACTTCTGGGTGAACCGGGGTAAGGTTGCTTCGGGATGAGTTTGTGTAAAACTTCTGGATGAAAAATTAAGAAGGAACCGGTGTAGGGTTGCATGATTTTGATTAAGTGGATGATTGTCCTGTTTGGTTTCGGATGTTAACCCACGATCTGGAATTTGTAAAGGTAGATGGTAATCATTCTTATGTTGATCTATCCTTTGTACTTTGGTTGACAGAGCAATTGGATCGCCTGGATAACTCATTATTGCCCCTGTTTCGGAGGTGAGGGAAGAGGATACCTGTGTGGGTGATTGACAAATCTTCGGGTAGACAAGTGATGAGATACCGGAACATAGTCGTACGCTTTGATCCCTAACTTTTGCCTGGACCGCCCTTTCGGGTTTTCAGTCCACCGGGATACCCATTTTTGCCCAAGCCGCCTTTTCAGGTTTTCGACTTGTCGGGTGTACATATTTTTCCGTTTTCATCCCTTATTTTTGCCCGAACCCTTTTGGTTCGACGGGAAGCCCTTATTTTTGCCTAGGCGTGTCAACCTAGCGGGTCTTTGATTATGCGCAGTATTTTTTCGACTATGTCCACGCTCTCAGAACGTAGGGAGTTGCCCCTGTTGGAAGTATTTTGCCATGCCCCAGATAATGGGCAATGCTCCTACTGTGCCCCTTGATTGGAGGTACTTCTGTTCACAAGGTGTTCATCGTGCGAATTTCCCTGCTGTTCAAACAAATAGTCATATGCAAACAAGGTTATTTTAAGAATGCAAAAGCCTATGTCTGTCTTGAATTTTGAAAATGCATTTTTTGTAATACAGTGCGGTGTCAACTCAAGATTTTACAGCAAACCTTCAGGAGTCAGGATACCTTCGTAACAGTATGCTTTCGAACTAACTCATGCTTCAGCTAGGACTTTTAAGGGTTATATCGTGGCCTGGTTCACGGTTTAAGAAACAAAGGATAAAGGCTCAAATTATTTGTATCCACCCGCTCTTCGTGATGTTCTCCAAACCTAAACTCAGTTGATCGTGCGTTAGACCTTGTTTGAGTCTTTGCTCTGATTTTCCGGTGATGGTTAGGATGTTGACAATTTATTTTGAATAGGCAGTCATCTCCCCTTTTTATTGAGGGTTTGTATGACCTCTTTCTTTTTTGATTTTGTTATCCCTGTTTTTTGCCTGACTGCTTCTTTTTGAATTTACAGTCAGCGGGATGCCCCAGTTTCGTAAGTCCCCTTTATAGGTTTTGACTCTTTGGGCTTTTTATTTGATAATGACTGCCTGTCTTTATTGATTATTCGGAACCATCACTGTCTTTCTTCGTTTTGTAAAGATCTCTTCGGTGCCATTCGTCATGCACTTGGATCAACTGAGAGAACTACCCTGTCCCCGGTTATGATTAAGGGTTTTAAATTTCGAAAAGAAAAACTCCTACTTCTTTGGCTCATATGGGTTGACGAGGGATTATCATCCTTATAACTCCAGTGTTTAGGGATTGAAACAATGCCTGTACCTCATCAGCGGGGTCTGTTCAAAAGCATACTGTACATTGTGGTATCATTTTCGTCATCCTCCCTCAAGAGGCTTAGAATTTTCAATTAAGAGTTGACCATCACAAAAATATGAAAGCAGTTTTAAGCATAGTAAACATAATTAAATCAAGACAGATATGTGTAATGCATTCATGAAATAAAAGAGTTTAACATGATCATTGTTTATCTGAACAAGAAAAGAAAAATACAACTTGAATTCAAATGAACAAAAATCTCTCGACCCTAGCCATGTTTTGGCAATGGAGCAGTGATCACGTTGGGAGTCTCGGCGGGCTCGAACTCTATCTCTTTGGCATCGATCATGTTCTGAATTTTGTACTTCAGTGCCCAACAGTCCTCAGTATCGTGCCCCGGGCTATCAGAATGATAAGCACACCTCGCTTCTGGGTTGTAGCTTGGAGAGGATGTCTTGGGGTTTGCAGGAGGGTTGGTTACTGCAATCAGGTTCATCTTCAACATGTGCTGCAATGCTTGTGACCATGGCATGTTAATGTTGGTGAATTGTCTTTTAGGCTCGTCCGGCCTTCGCTGATTTCCCTTTTGTGGATGGCGGCGTGGTGCAGAACCAGAGATCATAACTGCCCCTGCCTGTTGGTCACGACGACTCTTTTGACCGTATGCAGCATTAGATTCTTTCTTTCCCATGTAAGGCTTTTTGTGAGTATCAGAAGGTGTGGCCTCTTGAATTTTCCCACTCTTGATACCAGCTTCAATTCTTTCGCCAGTCAGGATGAGGTCGGTAAATCCAGCAGATGAATTACCAATGAGGTGATTGAAGAATGGCCCGGATAGGGTCCCCAAGAACATATCAACGAGTTCCCGGTCAGTTAATGGAGGTTGTACCCTTCCGGCCAGGTCTCTCCATTTCTGTGCATACTCTTTGAAACTTTCACTTGATCCCAACGACATACCCTGGAGTTGGGTACGTGTGGGAGCGAGGTCGGCATTGTACTGGTAATGCTTGTAGAAAGCAGTGGCTAAGTCCTCCCAGGTACGGATGTTGGCTCCATTCAGTTGATATAACCACTCGAGTTGAGTCCCTGAAAGACTCTCTTGGAAGAAATGGACCCATAAGTTTTTGTCAGCTGTATAGGGCTGGATCCTCCTTGTGTAAGCCCTGAGATGAAATTTAGGACAGGATGCCCCATCATACTTTGCAAAGGCAGGTACCTTGAATTTGCGCGGGATCACTACCCCAGAAGACAGACCTAGATCCTCGAAGTCCAGGCCAGGCACCTTTTGTATCTCCATAGCACTTAACCGGTCTTCCAACTGTTTGTACTTATCCTCAGCCGGAGGGTATTGTTCGTTGTTGAAATCTGTCTCGTTGTCGGAGACCACTGGACTAGGCACCTCTCTCTCATGGTGACTACTTTCCCTCACAGATGGAGTAGTCCTCTCAGTTTCAGTCTGCAGTGTGTTCCCAGATCTACGTCTAGGGCTGAACAAAACAATCCTCTTCTTCTTCTTTTCCTTCTTCAAGAGCAGGGCCTTCAGATCTTGTTGCCCCTGGGTCAAATTCATGATCAGCCCTTGGAACTGGGCATTCTGGGCCTGGAGGGCCTTGATAGTGTGCTCGGTTGAGGATTCAGGATTCATGACGAGACTGCTGAAATAAACAGTGGAGACGGTAAGTAGCCTGCAGAGAAAGGGTACCTGTTATGCAATGATATGTATGATATGCATGCGATGTTTTCAAGGATCCCGCGGGGTAAACAAGAAAATTTGTTAGAACTCGGGTCCGGTAGTTTGATTGAAGGAACTGTATGTTGTTGAGAGTCTTTCTTCAAAGGCTCACCATATCAAGTGGGTCATAGCCCCTGACTTTAGTCATCATGTCTGGTTTTGATTTCCAAACAACCTTGGTTAAGGGAACCTTCTTCAAGAGTCATAGCTCACCATATCAAGTGGGTCATAGCCCCTGACAACTTTGGCTAGAGGAAAATAAATCCTCTTTGCCCCTTGCTAGATGTTTGATTCATCATGACCTGCATCACAAGCCCTTGAGATCCTTGAAATGGGTTAGGATGTATGCAATGGTATGATGTCATGATATGCATGGGGTAATGTGAGTAGCCCTGTTATGAGTCCCAGTTAAGGACTATAAACCAAAACCTGCAAGAAGCTCGAGTGTCAGGCAAAAAAGCATGCAAGTAGTCAAGTACGAAGGCACACAAGTCACACAAGAGAAGCCCTTAGAGTTTAGGCCAGCATGAGGTCTAGGTACTACCCTCTTTCAGTTTGTTGGTTCATACCTGTCTTAATCAAAAGTAACTGGGTTCTTAGAGGGTCCCAATATCATTGACTACCCTCAATCGGTCATAACTCCAGCATCGCAATCTTTTCTTGCGGCCAGAACCATCACGAGAGTTTAGCCTCAATGGGCGTAGCATACTGCTACAATTCTAAAGGCCAAGTTGTGTCAATTAAGGTTCTAAGGTTGTTGGTGCTTAATGACTCCTTAGAAGACCCATATTCTCCTCGTTGCGACACAAGGGATATCGGTACAGACCAAGGCGCCACACCAACGTAGCCACTGTTTCACCTGTGTCGGTCTACGCCGGACAGGTCCCTCACAGCTTATGCTACCTAAACAGGGTATCCCCAGATCCGGGTTAGGATCTATGTAACTCCGATGCAACCCACAATAATAAAGCAAGCAAAGAAGACAATTGAAAACACAGTGATCTTAATCCTAAGGTACACCTCACTTTAAGTTTGATCCCCAGCAGAGTCGCCAGTTCTGTGATCGGTGGATCTGGAACTGACTGTCTAACGCTGGTTCGCGAAATGTCGTGGAAGCAAGAGTCGCCACCGTCTTTTATTTTCTCCAAATGGAAAGGACAAAAGCACAGAAAAATTCCTTAAAGAGATTGCTCTCGGTTCGGGAGGTAGATTATAGAAAGGGAAGGTGTTAGCACCCTTTCTATCCATGGTTATCCATGGGCTCTTAGATACTTGCTCACTTGTGTTTTCAAAAATGGTTTGTTTGCTTTACAATTGTGGGTTTAAAAAAGTTTCTTTGAAAATTTCAGTTCGACTCTTGTATCAGTCCTCAAGAGTGTTTGAAAAGTTGCTTTCGAAAGCTTTTTGAAAATGTGTTGGTGTGAAAAGTATTTTTGATTGTTTTGAAATTAGAGCAAGTATCTAGAGTCGTCTACCTACCCTAAGGAATTCGTCTGTGTAAATGTCCTTTAAAGCAGTGCCATCCCACCATTGAGAGGTAGGTAGCACCACCGTTGGAGGTGTTCGGGTCAATTCGAGGTTCGGGACATGGTGACCACCGGAGCAATGGGAAGACACCTTAGAAGCTACCCTCATGCCAGGTTCCCGGATCATGAGGACTTACTAAGACATCCTCTACTCGACGATCACCTTTCGAGGCAAGGCAACAGTGAGGCGTACCCTAGGGGTGGTGTGTGCGATTCGTGTGTCGTTTTCAGTTTATATTCGTCTTGTCATGTCATGTGGTGTTCTACGCTTGTTTTTATTATGGGCCATTCATTCTTGCATGCTTTGTTTAACAGTTAAAAGTTGCGAGGAAAAGTAAATCTAAAGCTATTACAAATGGCGCGAGTCCACATCGCCAAAATTAACCAGGACCCGATTTGACGGAAAATAAATAAAGTAAAAATGCGAGAAGTAATTACAAGGCTTCGGGAGAGGTACATAAATATTTAAGCAAAATAAAATAAATATACGAAATTAAACAATTAAGAACGAAACGAGGGCGTTGGACCCTTTTGCAAAAATTTAAAATTAATAACAGAGTTAATTAATTAAAGGAGAAAGAATTTGTTTTTTGGTGTTTTTATGTATTTTAAGATTTAATAGAAAAAAGAAAGAATTAATTAAAATTAACTACTAACCCTAATTCTATTTTAATTTAATTTATTAAGAAAAAAATATTAGAATTTAACCTAAATTAACCCTAAGTTATTTTCATGCAAATTTAATTATAAAAATAAATAAAATAAATAAATATTATTATAAAAAGAAAAATTAAAAGGAATAAAAACATTAATTAAACCTATTTCTACATTTTTTTAGATTTTTATTATGAAAAGAATTAAAATTGCAACCTAATTTAAAACTAAATAATTTACATGCATTTATTTACAAGAAAATATTAAAATAAAAATATTTATTATATTTTATCTTTTCTGACTTTTTTATGATATTTTGTATTTTATATTTTGTAGAAACAATTAATTAAATCAAAACAATAAAGAGAATAAAATAATAATTGAAAAAAAAATAAAATATAAGGAAAATTGCAAACCAAGGGGGTGGTAGTCCCAAATTAGGAGGTATGGATTCAGTAATCTGGCCCACTTGAGCATGGCCTTGTGGACTTTTTTGAGTAGCATGCTGCGCGTTGACTGGGATCCACTATGTTCCTCAATCTTCAGCCTTGTGATTGTTGAAGCTGGGCACGTGGACGCTCTGATCTGGAGGATGTATGGTGCGCTCCACCTTTGAAACTGCATAGGAATACGTTTTGCAAAATAATATGGAAATTAACGTAGACCTGGGGCTCGAACCCAGGTCACATACCTTGCCAATGCTTTCTCTAACCAGCTGTGCCAACTAACGCGTTTGGTATATAATAAACAAACAAATAATATAAAAGAAAGTGGGTTAATGGCTTGGAAACGCGCGCGAATTTTAAACAAGCCAATCAGCGTGTGCCACAACGTCATCGTCTTCACCATCCCTGAAATACAAGAGCATGAGGCAACGGTTTTTTACGCGTTGTTTAAGGTCAGTTTTGAGAAAATAGCGAATAAGCCTAGGTCACTCATAAATTAGGCGCGATAGGGGCTTTCTCTTCGTCCAGATGCACTGGTTTGAATGGTGGTAGTCTTGAGTCTCAATTTTTCCTTGGGTGAAAAGCCCCAATCTGAAGCTTGCAAAACCCTAGAACTTGGTAATGGTGAAATCATGTATACAGCATAAAAACTCAATTAAGTTATATAATTAGCATTAGAACAAGTCAATAATCATGAATCAATGAATAAAAGTTACAAAAGATGCGTAAATCATGATGCACGATTATGAAATTTTCTTGATACAGCTTGCGTTCATGTTACCAATTCTTGGAGTTTGAATGGATGTTTGTGATTGTAAGATGTTCAGTAGACCTTGAGGAAGCTAATGGAACAAGTTTCGTGCCTTGAATCCACCTAAAAAGTGTTTTTCAGATTTGAGTTCTTAGAGAAAAAATTCAAGTTTGCAATGGAGTATTCTGAGCAGCTGCGCCTCTAGCATGATTAGGTTTATGTTTATGCTTATGTAGTGAACAAATTAGGTTAACAAAATTGATCAAAATCTCTTTCATTCATGATTTGAAGATTTGATTTTTTCACCATGATTTCCATATCTTTTTCCATGTGCTTTTGTGCAAATCATGATCTAATCAGTCCAATTCTTTCCTTATTTGGCTAGGCACGAATTATTGAGGCCAAAACATGTATAAAAAGATTTGTTAGGTTAAGTTAAGTATTTTTCACATATTTAAATGATTTAAATGAATTAATATAAATAAAAAATTCAAATAAATAAATAAAAAATGAAGAAATACTTCCCTTTGGGCCAAGTGGTCGTGCACATGTCATGGATGATGAATCATGGAAGAAAAATGGGCCCATTAGCAATTTTAGGTCATTTGAACCAATGTTGACTTTTCAAAATATCCAAAACTTTCCCAACTTCCACAAGGCATAACTTGCTCAATATTTAAGCTTTTATCATGTTCTTGGACATTTTGGAAAGGACTTTGAGTCCTCTAACCAATGTCTTTGGTCCCATGTCATTTTGATTTACCAATCTCAAGTTATGGCCTTTGACTTAAAGTCCCTTTTTGTTGACTTTTGAAAATGACCTATAATGTTGAAATTGATAACTTTTTGTGAGAGCATTTCTTGGACTTGAAGTATGAAGATGAGTTGTAGGAAATGTCTTTCTATTCAAAATGAGCTTTGGATGGAATTTTTCTGATAATCCATGTGAAAGTTATGCCCTGGTCAATTTCAGTTGACTTTTTCAGCTGTCCAAATAAGGAAACTTTTTGCATTTTGATGATTTTTGAGCCAAGCTTTGAGAATCATGATCAAGCATTGATCAAATGATGTTTGTGGCTTCAAAATGATATGTTGACCAAAAATTTGAACTTTTGACTGTCAAATGACCATTTTGCCCCTTCAGTTGACTGTAGTGCAATTAGGGTTTTTGACTGTGCAATTTTGAGCTGAATGCCTTGAAACTTGATATGAGGATATTTGACCATATTTGTAGGCATGTGAGACTTGATTGGACCTCTGAAAACTTCATTTTCTTGATCAGAACACAAACCCTAGTTTTGACTGTTCAGGAGACCTTTGCACTTGTGCAACCCTTGGGGCATTTTGTGACTTGACTTGGCAATTTCTTGAAGAATATGGGAGGGCAAATTTTGGGGTACAACATTCACCATCAACAAATTTTATGTTACTTCATCACTAAGAAACTATGTTAAAAGACTATTAATTAATGACACATATTTTATTAACTTTTGTAATAATTAAAATTATATAATGATACTCGATAGTATTTTTATTCACCATATTCATATTGTATTATGGTATAACAAATGTAAACCATTTCAATAGTTTTCTTCTTCACCATCACCGAATTTTTGGTTACTTCATCACTAAGAAACTATGTTAAAAACACTATTAATTAATGACATATATTTCATAAACTTTTGTAATAATTAAAATTATATAATGAGGCTCGATAGTATATTTATTCACCATATTCATATTCTATTATGTTATAACAGATGTAAACAATTTCAATAGTTTTCTTCATCTCTATCACCAAATTTTAAGTTACTTCATCACTAAGAAACTATGTTAAAAGGCTATTAATTAATGACACATATTTCATAAACTTTCGTAATAGATAAAATAATATAATGAGGATCGATAGTATATTTATTCACCATATTCATATTGTATTATGGTATAACAGATGTAAACAATTTCAATAGTTTTCTTTTTCACCGTCACCAAATTTTAGGTTACTTAATCACTAAGAAACTATGTTAAAAGACTATTATTTAATGACACATATTTCATATACATTCGTAATAGTTAAAATAATATAATGAGGCTCGATAGTATATTTATTCACCATATTCATATTGTATTATGGTATAATAGATGTAAACAATTTCAATAGTTTTCTTCTTCACCATCACCAAATTTTAGGTTACTTCATCACTAAGAAACTATGTTAAAACACTACAAGAAAATTGGCAGATTGCGACAGGTATTTTTGTAGATTACGACGGTTAAAACCATCACAATTTGCTTTCCACGACGGTTGCTTTACCGTCGCAGAAGTGTGTGTCCCCAACCTATTTCGCGACGGTTACAAAAACTGTCGTTCAAGTTTACGACGGGTTGATACCGTCGTGACTATCTTTTGAGTTTCTTTTAATTATTGATGGCGACGGTTCGATACTGTCGTGAATATCTTTTGAAATTGATTAAATTGTTTATGGCGACGGTTCAATACCGTCATGACTTTTGTTGATTATTTTTAATTGTTGATTACGACGGTTCGGTACTGTCGCCATGACTTTTGTTTATGTCTTGATTTTTTTTTTATTTTTCTATTATATATATTTTTTATTTAAATTATTATCTATGTAAAAAAATTTAAATATAGTTTTTTTTTGTGTTATTTTTTTCTTTAAATTATTTCTTCTTTAATATATTTATTTATAGTATTATTTTTTGTTTTATTTTCTATCACTTTGTATTATTTCCTCCAAAGGGAGATCCCATCTATTAAAATAACTCATGATGTGTATGTCTTCTTCAGTCTACAAACAAGACTTAAAGTTGCAGGGTAAGAGTGGAGAAGAGTCTCAACTATCTCACCAATTCGGCTGTTCGAATCATGTCATGATGACCTGTTGAGCGAAGTGCCCAGAGTAGGATAAAGAAAAGATGTAACAAAGTTTCTTACTATACATCAAAAGCACAAAATGATAAAAATGGCACTAGAGTTTCACCTATTGAAGAAAAAAAGTAACTTCATATGATTGAAAAACAACATATCTAAAAACCAACACTTGACAACTACTAGATAACTGATAAAAAACTATAGTCCTAAAATAGAACCTTAATGAAAAAGTAATAACCACCCAACATAAAGTATTCAACACAATAATCATCTGAACATAACAACAATGTTAACTGATAATCTTATAGAAATTGATTGAATTTCGTGCAAAGAGGTCTTTTGCAGCTTCCACAGCCTCTGAAACAGTGAGATCGCCATCAATGCACGAGTCACGCAGAACTGTGAAAACAACTTTGCGGGCATTTTTCGCACCTGTCACAACAAAACTCGTGATTTTAACCAATAATCTTCACAGAGTATAATCTTTGAAATTAAGTAACATAATAATCGATGTTAAACCAACCTAAGTAGAAGAGTTCAGGAAAGACATAAGCATCAGTACTAAACATCACCTGCAATAATACAAAGTTTACCCTTTATGAATTTAACAAAAGGTAATAAAAAACAGTACTTTCTGAATTTCTTATAGTGTCACCTTATTTAATGGTGCTTGCTCTAAAAGATCTTTCACTGCAGAAACCATGCCATGAACACTAAGCTTTGGAATAGCCAACCCAAAATCAAGATAAACCTGAATAAGAAGATTGTGTTATTTGCTCTATAATCAAGTGCTAATATAAATTCGAACAAACTAACGCAAGTGACTGAGTTGCGAATTGTTTGCCTGGGAGTAGAGAGAAGCTAGATATGATGCTTCCTTTGAGAATGGATATGATGTATGTAAAAGAACAATCCTACACTTTGCAAATCTCTTGTCCTCAAGAATATTGTGGAGATAAAGAGGATTGGACATTCTCAGATTCAAACCTCTATCTCCAAATCTGATTAATTTTACAAAGTAAAGTTTATGGTAAATTCATCTAAAAATGTATAGAAATCAATAATTTGAAAGCATGCATTACCCTGTGTGTATCTGCATTGGCAAGTGTTGTACCCCAAAATTTGCCCTCCCATATTCTCCAATAAACTGCCAAGTCAAGCTACAAAATTCCCCAAGAGTTGCACAGTGCAAAGGCCTCCATACAGTCAAAACTAGGGTTTGTGTGCTGATCAAGAAAATGGAGTGTTCAAAAGCCCAATCAAGTCTCACATGCCTACAAAGATGGTCAAGTATCCTCATATCAAGTTTCAAGGCATTCAGCTCAAAATTGCACAGTCAAAACCCTAAATTGCACTACAGTCAACTGTAGGGGCAAAATGGTCATTTGACAGTCAAAAGTTCAAATTTTTGGTCAACATATCATTTTGAAGCCACAAACATCATTTGATCAATGCTTGATCATGATTCTCAAAATTTGGCTCAGAAATCATCAAAGATGCAAAAGTTACTATATTTGGACAGTTGAAAAAGTCAACTGAAATTGACCAGGGCATAACTTTCACATGGATTATCAGAAAAATTCCATCCAAAGCTCATTTTGAAGATAAAGACATTTCCTACAACTCATCTTCATACTTCAAGTCCAAGAAATGCTCTCACAAAAAGTTATCAATTTCAACATTATAGGTCATTTTCAAAAGTCAACAAAAAGGGACTTTAAGTCAAAGACCATAACTTGAGATTGGTAAATCAAAATGACATGGGACCAAAGGCATTGGTTAAAGGACTCAAAGACCTTTCCAAAATGTCAAAGAACATGAGAAAAGCTTAAAAATTGAGCAAGTTATGCCTTGTAGAAGTTGGGAAATTTTTGTGAAATGGCAAAAGTCAACTATCCTTGAAACTTCAATTTTTGACAAAAGGGCCCACTTTCTTCCACTTGATTCAGCCTTGTCATGCCACACACGTGCCCCATGATTAATTTCAAGACCAAATATTGATTTTTCTATTTTATTTAATTTTTGATAATTTAATTCATTTTAAATCTTTAAAAATTCAAATAAAATTCAAAAGTCAATGAAATAGTGTCATTTGAATTGGGATAGCTTCCATATATCATGTGCCAGCTCACAAACTCATGCTAGGGTTAGATTATACACCAAGTCTTGGTTTTGCCTAAAAAAAAGGGAAAGTTTGTTAAGGGTGAAAAAACCTAAACCTAATTCTCTTATTTCATGGATCTTTGACCTAGTTTAGGGTTATGTTGTACACCAAGTCTTGGTTTTTCTTAAAAAAAGGGAAAGTTTGTTAAAGGTGGAAAACCTAAACCTAATTCTCTTATTTCATGGATCTTTGACCTAGTTTAGGGTTATGTTGTACACCAAGTCTTGGTTTGCTTAAAAAAAGGGAAAGTTTGTTAAAGGTGGAAAACCTAAACCTAATTCTCTTATTTCATGGATCTTTGACCTAGTTTGTACCATAATTCCCTTCCAACATAAATATTGAAGCAAACCCTAAAGCCAAGAGGGCACAAGCTGCTACAGAACACCATAAGCAAATTCCAAAATTCAAGGAAAATTTGAAAACCGAATTCCACATTCAAGCACAATTCAAAGCCTTAGAGTGATTCCAACACACTGCTGATATTCCCAGGAACGGATTGGAATAAAAAAAAAACAAGCCATAAAGCTCCAAGAACACGCAAGAACAAGTCACACGGTTTGAATTTTTTCCATAAACGCATACTTCGATTCATGCATCATTAACGTATTTTGTGGATTGTTTTGTGCTCACAGGGACTGTACGAAGCTTTTGGTACAATTTAATTTGATTATAATGCCCTGAAACAAAAACCTCCACTTTAGGGCCTGAAACCCCTGGTTTGCTTTCTCTATATTTTTCTTGTTTTATTTTTAATTCTTATTTTATTTTCTTTATTTGTTTAAACTAATTACTATTTCTTTACAAATTATAAAATACACAAAAATCAGAAAAAGAGAACAATATAATATTTATTTTATTTTAGTTATTTTCATAAATAAATTGTATGTAAATTAACTTAGTATTAATTTAGGTTGCAACTTTAATTCTTTCTTCCATAAAAAAATCCAAAAATATAGCATTAGGTTAATGACTTTTTATTCCTTTTAATTTTCCTTTTTTTTTGCCATAATATTAGTGATTTATTTATTTTCATAATTAAACTTGTAAACTAATTAGGGTTGCATTTAGGTTAAATTTTAATACTTTCATAATAAACTTAAAAAATAATTAGAACTAGGTTTAACATTTCATTTTGGTTTTTAATTAATTCTTTTTTTTATTAAATCTCAAAAAACACAAAAATACTAAAAAACACTTTCTTTTAATTCTTAATTTTAATTCCTTATTAATAATATTTCGCAAAGGGTCCAACGCCCATGTTCGTAATTTATTTTCGCGCATTTATTTTATGTCGTTTATTATAATTATGTAATTCTCCCAAAGCGTTGTAACAATTATACTTTTCGCACTTTTATTTAATTTCTTTATTTTCTTGTCAAATCGGGTCCGGTTTAATTTTGGCGATGTGGACCCGCGCCATTTGTAATAGTCTTAGATTTACTTTTCCCGCAACTTTTAACTGTTAACAAAAGCATGAAAGAATGTATGGACTTAAAATAAAATCAAGCGTAGAACACCAATAAACATGACAAGACAAACATCAATGAAAACGACACACAATTCGCACACACCACCCCTAGGGTACGCCTCACTGTTGCCTTGCCTTTCGAAAGGTGATCGTCGAGTAGAGGATGTCTTAGTAAGTCCTCATGATCCGGGAACCTGGCGTGAGGGTAGCTTCTAAGGTGTCTTCCCATTGCTCTGGTGATCACCATGTCCCTATAAACTCGAATTGACCCGAACACCTCCAACGGTGGTGCTACCTACCTCTCAATGGTGGGATGGCACTACTTTAAAGGACATTTACACAGACGAATTCCTTAAGGTAGGTAGACGACTCATGGATACTTGCTCTCTTCAAAATAAAAATTCAAAGACTTTTCACACCAACACTTTTCCAAACACTCTGACGTACGAGTCGAACTGAAATTTTTCAAAGAAACTTTTTAAACCCACATTGAAAAGCAAGCAAACATTTTTGAAAACACATTGAGCAAGTATCTAAGAGCCCATGGATAACCATGGATAGAAAGGGTGCTAACACCTTCCCTTTCTATAATCTACCTCCCGAACCGAGAGCAATCTCTTTAAGGAATTTTTCTGTGCTTTTGTCCTTTCCATTTGGAGAAAATAAAAGACGGTGGCGACTCTTGCTTACTGCGACATTTCGCGAACCAGCTTTAAAACAGTCAGTTCCAGATCCACCGATCACAGAACTGGCGACTCTGCTGGGGAATTAAACTTAAAGTGAGGTATACCTTAGGGCTAGTTCATAACTGTGTTTTCAATTGTTTTCCTTGTGTGCTTTAAAATTGTGGGTTGCTTGGGAGTTCTATATATCCTAACCCGGATCTGGGGATACCTTTCTTAGAAAGTAGCAACAAGGCTGTGAGGGAACTGTGCGGGGTATACCGACATGGTTGAAGCAGTCTGCTACGTTGATGTGGCACTTTGGTGTGTACCGGTAACCCTTGAGTTCAGTCAAGGAGAGTACGGGGCCTCCGCGTGGTGTCGTGAAGCATCAACAGACCTTAGGAACCTTAATTGAACTATCTTGGCCTCTTTAGGGTAGTGAGATAACTGACTTTGGTGCAGTCCGAGGTTGGTTGATACTCGATACTACACTCAATTGAGGGTTGCTTTCCTGGAATATTTCGATCGCCAGTTCAGTGGCTAAATCGAAACGATGAACAATGAAAGCAATCCCGTGATATTGGGAACCTTAGAACCCGGTTACTTTGATTAGGACAGGTTGAACCCACCAACTTCAAGAGGGTAATACCTAGACTCCACGCTGGCCTTAAACCTTAAGGGCTTCTCTTGTGTGACTTGTGTGCCTTCGTACTTGACTATCTGCGTGCTTGTTACCTGACACTTATTTCTTGCAGGTCTTGTTTATAGTCCTTAATTGGGACTCATAACAGGGTACTAAATTTCTTGCAGGTATTGTTTATAGTCCTTAATTGGGACTCATAACAGGGTACTAAATTTCTTGCAGGGTTGTTTATAGTCCTTAATTGGGACTCATAACAGGGTTTACTAGATCTCTTGCAGATTTTGTTTATAGTCCTTAATTGGGACTCATAACAAAGTATACCGAATTTCTTGCAGGGTCTGTTTATAGTCCTTAATTGGGACTCATAGCAGGGTTTACCTACATCACCCCATGCATAGCATGACATCATACCATTGCATACCATTGCATACCATTGCATACATCCTAACCCATTTCAAGGATCTCAAGGGTTTGTGATGTAGGTCATGATGAACCAACTGCCCAGCAAGGGGCAAAGAGGATTTATTTTCCTCTAGCTAAGGTCGTCAGGGGCTATGACCCACTGGATATGGTGAGCCTTTGACCCTTGAAGAAGGGCTCTCTACAACAGGAGGTTCCTTCAATCAAGTTGCCAGTTTCCAACTCTAACAAGTTTCTCTGTTTACCCTGCGAGATCCTTGAAAACATCACATGCATGTCATACATCTCATTGCATTGCAGGTATCCCTTTGACAGGTTGCTTACCCTTCTCCGCTGCTTATTTCAGCCAATCATCATGAATCCTGAATCATCATCCGAGCAGACTATCAAGGACCTCCAGGCTCAGAACGCCCAGTTCCAAGAGCTGATCATGAATTTGACCCAGGGGCAGCAAGATCTGAAGGCTTTGCTCTTGAAGAAGGACAAGAAGAAGAAGAGGACTGTTTTGTTCAGCCCTAGACGCAGATCTGGGAATGCACCGCAGACTGAAACTGAGAGGACTACCCCATCTGTGAGGGAAAACAGTCACCATGAGAGAGAGGTGCCTAGTCCAGTGGTCTCCGACAACGAGACAGATTTCGACGACGAACAGTACCCTCCGGCTGAGGATAAGTACAAACAGTTGGAAGACCGGTTAAGTGCTATAGAGATACAAAAGGTGCCTGGTCTGGACTTCGAGGATCTAGGTCTGTCTTCTGGAGTGGTGATCCCGCACAAATTCAAGGTACCTGCCTTTGCTAAATACGACGGGGCATCCTGTCCTAAGTTGCATCTCAGGGCTTATGCAAGGAGGATCCAGCCCTATACAGCTGACAAAAACTTATGGATCCATTTCTTCCAAGAGAGTCTTTCAGGGACTCAGCTCGAGTGGTTCTATCAACTGAATGGAGCCAACATCCGAACCTGGGAAGACTTAGCCACTGCATTTTACAAACACTACCAGTATAATGCCGACCTCTCTCCCACGCGTACTCAGCTTCAGGGGATGTCTATGGGTACAGGCGAAGGCTTCAAAGAGTATGCTCAAAAATGGAGGGACCTTGCTGGAAGGGTACAACCACCTCTGATGGACCGCGAGCTCGTCGACATGTTCTTGGGGACCCTGTCTGGCCCATTCTTCAACCACCTAATTGGGAATTCTGCTGCTGGGTTTACAGATCTTGTCTTGACTGGGGAGAGAATCGAAGCTGGTATCAAGTCGGGGAAGATTCAAGAAGCCGCATCTGCTGATGCTCAGAAAAAGCCCCACAGTGGGAAGAAAGAATCCAATGCTATACATGTGAAAAAGGGTCGTCATGATGTAGGGGCAATCCAGATTTCCGATCCCACGCCCGTTCAACCAAGAAAGAGCAATAGGCGTAGGATAAAGCATCAAGATAGGAAGTATACTGACATCAACATGTCTTTGTCTCAGGCATTACAGCAATTGCTGAGGGCGAAAATGATCACACTTAAGGATCCTCCTCAAAATCCTGACACTTCCTCTCCCAAGTACAACCCGGGTGTGAGATGTGCCTACCATTCTGACAGTCCTGGACATGACACCGACGACTGTTGGACCTTGAAGAACAAGATCCAGGATTTGATTGACGCCAAGGAGGTCGAGTTTGAACACTGATCCTACACCAAATCGTCGAGAATGTCTTTTGTTCATTCAAATGTTCAAGTTGTATTGTTCTTTGATTGTTCAAACATTTATTCATGTTAAACATTGTTATCACATTAATGCATCGCTTATGTCTATTTTGAATCAATATATTCGCATTTACTATATGCAAATTGTTTCATATTTTTCTGATGATCAACTCTTGGTTAATAATTCTAAGCCTCTTGAGGGAGGATGACGAAAACGATACCACGATCTACAGTATGCTTTTGAACAGACCCCGCTGATGAGGTACAGGCATTGTTTCAATCCCTAAACACTGGAGTTATAAGGATGATAATCCCTCGTCAACCCCTCTGAGCCAAAGAAGTAGGAGTTTTTTCTTTTCGAAATTTAAAACCCTTTATCATAACCGGGGGCAGGGTAGTTCTCTCAGTTGATCCAAGTGCATGACGAATAGCACCGAAGAGATCTTTACAAAACGAACAAAGACAGTGATGGTTCAGAACAATCAAAAGGACAGGCAGTCATCATCAAAATTCATAAACGAAAAAGCCCAAAAAAGTCTAAACCTACAAAGGGGTCTTACAAAACTGGGGCATCCCGCTGACTGTAATTCCAAAAAGGAAACAGTTCAGGCAAAAAATAGGGATAACAAAATCAAAAAAAAAAGGAGGTCCCACAAACCCTCAACCAAAGAAAAATGACTGCCTATTCCAAATAAGTTATCAACATCCGAATCATCACCGGAAAATCAGAGCAAAGACTCAAACAAGGTCTAACGTACGATCAACTGAGTTTAGGTTTGGAGAACATCACGAAGAGCGGGTGGGTACAAATAATTTGGGCCTTTATCCTTTGTTTCTTAAACCGTGAACCAGGCCACGTTATAACCCTTAAAAGTCCTAGCTGAAGCATGGGTTAGTTCGAAAGCATACTGTTACGAAAGGTATCCTGACTCCTGAAGGCCTACGGTAAATACAGAGTTGACATCATGTTTTACAAACATTCACATGTTCTATGAAAAATGCATTTTCAAAATCTTCAAGACAGACATAAGCTTTGCATTTTTAACATAACTTTGTTTGCATATGACTTTTTGTTTGAACAGCATAGAAGTTCGCACGACGAAAGCCTAATGAACAGAAGCACTTCCAATCAAGGGGCATGGCATGACTATTGTCCATCGTCTGGGGCAGTTAAGTCAAGATCCAGAGAATCTCTCAAAAGGCCAAAAAGCCTGGGGCAAATCTCTGCCTGAGTCACTTGGGGCACTCCAGCAACAAATCTTGCCTGATCAAATACCTTCTGGTGGCATGGCAAAACACTGCTAACAGGGGCAACTCCCTACATTCTGAGAGCGTGGACATAGTCGAAAAGATACTACGCAAAATCAAAGACCCGCTAGGTTGACATACCTAGGCAAAAATAAGGGCTTCCCGGCGAACCAAAAGGGCTCGGGCAAAATGAAGGGATGAAATGAAAAAAATCTGTACACCCGGCAAGTCAAAAACCTGAAAAGGCGGCTTGGGCAAAAATGGGTATCCCGGTGGACTGAAAACCCGAAGGGGCGGTCCAGGCAAAAGTTAGGGATCAAAGCGTACGACTATGTCCTGTCATCTTGTCATCTGTCTACCAGAAGAAGGTTTGTCCATCAACAATTATCAGCACCCCACAAGTGCCTCCCCCATAGAAACAGGGGCAGTAAAGAGTGGTCTAAGAAATCTGATTGTTCTATCCTCCAAGGTATCAGGGTAGGTTCCGTGGAAGAACATAACCAATACAGTTCAAAACTTCCCCAGAGAATCCAATCCAGTTTCCCCAGGAAAATTGGAATTCATATCCCCAAGCAGTAAGCTTATCCCTAGTAGATTCTGGAAGCTTATCCCCTCACAGAGTACGAACGCGTCGTCCGGCTTGATTTAAAGAGTTATTTCCTTAACAGGATATAACTGGGTTATCCTCAGCCAAAAGCCACGGAAAGAGCGTCTTCGACAAAGTCTTCTTACCCCAACGAAGTCTATCAACACTTCCAATACAACAACAAGGGTATCCTCAGCAAGTCATCAACAATTCAGCAAGGCATCCCTCTTCCCACAGAGTATTGCTTCCCAGCATGGTCGCTAGAGTATTTTTCTCCCCGCAGAATCTACCATTCGCCAAGTTCATTCTGCAACGGAGTCATCTTCTCCTACCGGTATTCTTGCAACTATCATCCCCAGCGGAAGCAAAATCTATTCTTCAACATCAGCCCAGGATACGACTTCCCGGCACCCATCAAGGATTTACTTTCCTAGACGAAAAACACATTCATAAAACGTCACATACATCATTATAGCATGCATAGACGCATCATATCACCCCAATCTCATTTATTTTTGAGAACATCTTAAAATCAGGCAATTCATGCATTATGACATTGCATACAACTAATTCATTACTTTTTTCAGGAAAGAACGATCAACAGATAAAAGTCTTTACCCGTTGAGGTAGCAATCGTCCCAGATTCCTTCATCATTCTGCTGAGGTAGTAATCGTCCCAGATTCCTTCATCACCCGTTGAGGTAGTAATCGTCCCAGATTCCTTCATCACCCGTTGAGGTAGTAATCGTCCCAGATTCCTTCATCATCCCGCTGAGGTAGTAATCGTCCCAGATTCCTTCATCACCCGTTGAGGTAGTAATCGTCCCAGATTCCTTCATCACCCGTTGAGGTAGTAATCGTCCCAGATTCCTTCATCATCCCGCTGAGGTAGTAATCGTCCCAGATTCCTTCATCACCCGTTGAGGTAGTAATCGTCCCAGATTCCTTCATCACCCGTTGAGGTAGTAATTGTCCCAGATTCCTTCATCACCCGCTGAGGTAGTAATCGTCCCAGATTCCTTCATCATTCTGCTGAGGTAGTAATCGTCCCAGATTCCTTCATCATTCCGCTGAGGTAGTAATCGTCCCTGATTCCTTCATCGCCCTGCTGAGGTAGTAATCGCTCCTGATTCCTTCATCGCCCTGCTGAGGTAGTAATCGCTCCTGATTCCTTCATCGCCCTGCTGAGGTAGTAATCGCTCCTGATTCCTTCATCGCCCTGCTGAGGTAGTAATCGCTCCTGATTCCTTCATAGCCCCGCTGAGGTAGTAATCGTCCAAGATTCCTTCATCATATATCTGAGGTAGTAATCGTTCCAGATTCCTTCATCATCCCTCTGAGGTAGTAATCGCTCCTGATTCCTTCATCATATATCTGAGGTAGTAATCGTCCCAGATTCCTTCATCATCTTGCTGAGGTAGTAATCGTCCCAGATTCCTTCATCATCCTGCTGAGGTAGTAATCGTCCCAGATTCCTTCATCATATATTTGGAGTAGTAATCGTCCCAGATTCCTTCATCATCCTGCTGAGGTAGTAATCGTCCCAGATTCCTTCATCATTCTTCTGAGGTAGTAATCGTCCCAGATTCCTTCATCATCCTGCTGAGGTAGTAATCGTCCCAGATTCCTTCATCATATATTTGGAGTAGTAATCGTCCCAGATTCCTTCATCATCCTGCTGAGGTAGTAATCGTCCCAGATTCCTTCATCATTCTTCTGAGGTAGTAATCGTCCCAGATTCCTTCATCATTCTGCTGAGGTAGTAATCGTCCCAGATTCCTTCATCGTCATGCTGAGGTAGTAATCGTCCCAGATTCCTTCATCGTCCTGCTGAGGTAGTAATCGTCCCAGATTCCTTCATCATATATTCGGAGTAGCAATCGTCTCAGATTCCTTCATCACATCCTTATCAAAAAAACCTCTCTAGTCCAGCTAAATCGACTCCCAACAGATTTTTCTGATGAAGACTCAGTAGAAGTTATCAGGTTATAATGTCCTATTGGTTCTCTCTCCGACGGTGCATGAGATTTCCATTTTAGGTTTTTCTTTGAGATTATAATTCCATTTTGGTTCTCTCTCCGACGGTGCATGAGATTTCCATTTTAGGTCTTTCTTTCAGATTTTATAATTCCATTTTGGTTCTCTCTCCGACGGTGCATGAGATTTCCATTTTAGGTTTTCTTTAAGATTATAATTCCATTTTGGTTCTCTCTCCGACGGTGCATGAGATTTCCATTTTAGGTCTTTCTTTCAGATTTTATTTTCCTATTGGTTCTCTCTCCGACGGTGCATGAGATTTCCATTTTTAGGTTTTCCTTTGAGATTATAATGTCCTATTGGTTTTCTCTCCGACGGTGCATGAGACTTCCGTTTTAGGTCCAGCTTTCAGGTTATAATTTCCTTTGGTCCTCTTCCCGATACTGCGAAGACGGTAATTCCCATCAAGATTTTCTCAACGAGCGTTGTTGAAGTTAAAGTCACTCAAGGTTCTCTTACCATTCATGCTAAGGCAGTAACCATCTCTGGTTCATTCATCGCCGTTTGAAGCTCCAGACTCAGCTCCTGTAACCAGTCAGGACACATCTATATCAAGCATCTGAAATCAGCTCCTGCAACGTGTCAGGTACTCATTTTTCTTTTGCAGGTATGCAGGTTCTCGCTAAAGAATCTCCTACGCGATCAACATCCAGATGGCATCTATAAGCCCATCATCCTATTCATCAACCCCCAAATGGCATCTATAAGCCCATTCCCCCATCACTGCTACCATGTGAGCGCAAATTTCTGGGCACTCTAGTGTCCAATCATCTTCTACCTTCGGATACGAAAGGCACGTCAGCCAATCTGCATCCTCAGGTCTAAGAAGATTGAACAGGGGCAACTGTTGTACCCCAAAATTTGCCCTCCCATATTCTCCAATAAACTGCCAAGTCAAGCTACAAAATTCCCCAAGAGTTGCACAGTGCAAAGGCCTCCATACAGTCAAAACTAGGGTTTGTGTGCTGATCAAGAAAATGGAGTGTTCAAAAGCCCAATCAAGTCTCACATGCCTACAAAGATGGTCAAGTATCCTCATATCAAGTTTCAAGGCATTCAGCTCAAAATTGCACAGTCAAAACCCTAAATTGCACTACAGTCAACTGTAGGGGCAAAATGGTCATTTGACAGTCAAAAGTTCAAATTTTTGGTCAACATATCATTTTGAAGCCACAAACATCATTTGATCAATGCTTGATCATGATTCTCAAAATTTGGCTCAGAAATCATCAAAGATGCAAAAGTTACTATATTTGGACAGTTGAAAAAGTCAACTGAAATTGACCAGGGCATAACTTTCACATGGATTATCAGAAAAATTCCATCCAAAGCTCATTTTGAAGAGAAAGACATTTCCTACAACTCATCTTCATACTTCAAGTCCAAGAAATGATCTCACAAAAAGTTATCAATTTCAACATTATAGGTCATTTTCAAAAGTCAACAAAAAGGGACTTTAAGTCAAAGACCATAACTTGAGATTGGTAAATCAAAATGACATGGGACCAAAGGCATTGGTTAAAGGACTCAAAGACCTTTCCAAAATGTCCAAGAACATGAGAAAAGCTTAAAAATTGAGCAAGTTATGCCTTGTAGAAGTTGGGAAATTTTTGTGAAATGGCAAAAGTCAACTATCCTTGAAACTTCAATTTTTGACAAAAGGGCCCACTTTCTTCCACTTGATTCAGCCTTGTCATGCCACACACGTGCCCCATGATTAATTTCAAGACCAAATATTGATTTTTCTATTTTATTTAATTTTTGATAATTTAATTCATTTTAAATCTTTAAAAATTCAAATAAAATTCAAAAGTCAATGAAATAGTGTCATTTGAATTGGGATAGCTTCCATATATCATGTGCCAGCTCACAAACTCATGCTAGGGTTAGATTATACACCAAGCCTTGGTTTTGCCTAAAAAAAAGGGAAAGTTTGTTAAGGGTGAAAAAACCTAAACCTAATTCTCTTATTTCATGGATCTTTGACCTAGTTTAGGGTTATGTTGTACACCAAGTCTTGGTTTTTCTTAAAAAAAGGGAAAGTTTGTTAAAGGTGGAAAACCTAAACCTAATTCTCTTATTTCATGGATCTTTGACCTAGTTTAGGGTTATGTTGTACACCAAGTCTTGGTTTGCTTAAAAAAAGGGAAAGTTTGTTAAAGGTGGAAAACCTAAACCTAATTCTCTTATTTCATGGATCTTTGACCTAGTTTGTACCATAATTCCCTTCCAACATAAATATTGAAGCAAACCCTAAAGCCAAGAGGGCACAAGCTGCTACAGAACACCATAAGCAAATTCCAAAATTCAAGGAAAATTTGAAAACCGAATTCCACATTCAAGCACAATTCAAAGCCTTAGAGTGATTCCAACACACTGCTGATATTCCCAGGAACGGATTGGAATAAAAAAAAAACAAGCCATAAAGCTCCAAGAACACGCAAGAACAAGTCACACGGTTTGAATTTTTTCCATAAACGCATACTTCGATTCATGCATCATTAACGTATTTTGTGGATTGTTTTGTGCTCACAGGGACTGTACGAAGCTTTTGGTACAATTTAATTTGATTATAATGCCCTGAAACAAAAACCTCCACTTTAGGGCCTGAAACCCCTGGTTTGCTTTCTCTATATTTTTCTTGTTTTATTTTTAATTCTTATTTTATTTTCTTTATTTGTTTAAACTAATTACTATTTCTTTACAAATTATAAAATACACAAAAATCAGAAAAAGAGAACAATATAATATTTATTTTATTTTAGTTATTTTCATAAATAAATTGTATGTAAATTAACTTAGTATTAATTTAGGTTGCAACTTTAATTCTTTCTTCCATAAAAAAATCCAAAAATATAGCATTAGGTTAATGACTTTTTATTCCTTTTAATTTTCCTTTTTTTTTGCCATAATATTAGTGATTTATTTATTTTCATAATTAAACTTGTAAACTAATTAGGGTTGCATTTAGATTAAATTTTAATACTTTCATAATAAACTTAAAAAATAATTAGAACTAGGTTTAACATTTCATTTTGGTTTTTAATTAATTCTTTTTTTTATTAAATCTCAAAAAACACAAAAATACTAAAAAACACTTTCTTTTAATTCTTAATTTTAATTCCTTATTAATAATATTTCGCAAAGGGTCCAACGCCCATGTTCGTAATTTATTTTCGCGCATTTATTTTATGTCGTTTATTATAATTATGTAATTCTCCCAAAGCATTGTAACAATTATACTTTTCGCACTTTTATTTAATTTCTTTATTTTCTTGTCAAATCGGGTCCGGTTTAATTTTGGCGATGTGGACCCGCGCCATTTGTAATAGTCTTAGATTTACTTTTCCCGCAACTTTTAACTGTTAACAAAAGCATGAAAGAATGTATGGACTTAAAATAAAATCAAGCGTAGAACACCAATAAACATGACAAGACAAACATCAATGAAAACGACACACAATTCGCACACACCACCCCTAGGGTACGCCTCACTGTTGCCTTGCCTTTCGAAAGGTGATCGTCGAGTAGAGGATGTCTTAGTAAGTCCTCATGATCCGGGAACCTGGCGTGAGGGTAGCTTCTAAGGTGTCTTCCCATTGCTCTGGTGATCACCATGTCCCTATAAACTCGAATTGACCCGAACACCTCCAACGGTGGTGCTACCTACCTCTCAATGGTGGGATGGCACTACTTTAAAGGACATTTACACAGACGAATTCCTTAAGGTAGGTAGACGACTCATGGATACTTGCTCTCTTCAAAATAAAAATTCAAAGACTTTTCACACCAACACTTTTCAAAAGCTTTCAAAGCAAATTTTCCAAACACTCTGACGTACGAGTCGAACTGAAATTTTTCAAAGAAACTTTTTAAACCCACATTGAAAAGCAAGCAAACATTTTTGAAAACACATTGAGCAAGTATGTAAGAGCCCATGGATAACCATGGATAGAAAGGGTGCTAACACCTTCCCTTTCTATAATCTACCTCCCGAACCGAGAGCAATCTCTTTAAGGAATTTTTCTGTGCTTTTGTCCTTTCCATTTGGAGAAAATAAAAGACGGTGGCGACTCTTGCTTACCGCGACATTTCGCGAACCAGCTTTAAAATAGTCAGTTCCAGATCCACCGATCACAGCAAGTCATGTGATTGAGCAAATTCTAAACTTATCAAGAAGATGTAATCAACAAGGTTTTTGTTTGCTACCAAGACGGGCTTCCAAACTGAATTATAAAAATAATCAGAAGTAATCTTTAATAAAACCATAAAACATATATTAATAAAACCAAGGTTGTAAAAAGCGGTTCGTTTCCGAGAAAACAGCCGTGACAAAATGGTATTGAAAACCTTGAATTAAATCCATTTTCATTTTCTACTAACCAGATAACACCTGTTGTAGAGCCTCTTCAGCTTCCATTTTGGTGACATTTGTATTGATATCTAAACCAAAATAGTATGCTGCTATGCTTTTCAAACCAACTATCTCACCAGCAACTGTAACATTCATCATGTTAAGGAATCCAACTCAAAAACATTCAACATTAGATTTTTTCAACAACTAAGAATTTATTTTGTGGTTGTGTATAGAAAAAGAGAGACATAAGCTTTTGAAGGATATGATTCCAACTTGGATAGAAATGTAGTAGTGAATGAGTCCAGTGTCCAAGAATATCCATCTGCCAAACCCTTCATCAAGCATTAAAATATAAATATAACTAGAATAGTTGTCTATTTTCAACATATAGTCTGTTACCACGAAAACGGCCGCAACAAACTGGTATCGGAAGGTGATGATACAATGCTGTTATTCACTTTCACAATGTAGTGTAATACAAGGATTGACATCTGATTCTTTGAAGGCATCTGCTTCAATGACTACGGCATTTCCTGATGCTCCTGCCCAGAAAGGTCTGTTTAAATTTCATTCATAAAGAAACAACATTAGGTTCTTATAACTGTTTATTTTGACAATTTCATGATGAGTAGTCTTGTACATCAAAACTCTAAAGCTAGATAAACACTAATGATAGTTGAAACAAGAAAACAACACATTTATGAACTTCTTTTTGGAGAATCTAAACTAGTTACATATTAATATATACTCAAACAATCCATTATGTGCAGACTTTATACAGAATTAAGCTAACAAAGTAATGTTTAGTTTTTGCTCAGAAACTGTAATTTCTTGCTGTAATTCTTACTCTTTGAGAATATCCTTGAGTACAGTGCTCTTGCCAGCTCCCATACCTCCCCCCATTAGAAGAAGGACCGGGCTCCTATCACTGTGAGCCACAGGAGCCATTACCTCTGTACATTGAGAGTCATCGTTTACTGCAATACCCATCACTTTCATCTCTTCCACTAATGTATTAAAAACACTAGCCACCTTCAGACTCTTGGCAACTCTCTCGAACCTTTGATCCCTGTGCAAAGAATACTATTCACCTTTAGAAAAAAATAACAATTCTTTGGAACATAATAATGATTCTCATCTCATTTTAAAATATATTATACTAGGTGTTCATAAAGAATGTTAGAAATACAAACCTAGTAGCAGCCATAACTATGTTCTTTAGCTTCTTTTTTGGCTCAGAAATGTCCGAGCTCAAAACCTGCAAAGCCAAAAAAATCAGTTTTAGAGTGTATTGCTGCTAACACCTATGATATTTTGTTAATAACTAGATAACCCTGATACCTGACTTATCAATATGTCACAATGGTTCCAATGAAATCCAAAGTAACTAAGAATGCATCTCTCAAACTCTTCCACCAACTTGACATAAAGTGAATCAGCATCTGGTTCATTCTCAAAATAGGAATATATATCATCTTCAAACCCTTCATATTTGCTTATGTATTCAGAAGCCAATCTACATATATCAGGACCGATTCTCCTATCCTTGAACCCCATTTGCCTAGCTGTAACAAATCAAAGAAAATGACATATAGATTCATTCCAATTTCCAAATGATAAAATAATAACGGATCCATCAATGTATGTAATTGAATAGAATACATATTTTTTTGTATACCTACGTAATGAGAGAATCTTTCAAGCTTTGGGGGGTGACCTGCACGCGATAATCTTAAACGCGAAATGATCTTTTGATCTCGAATCTTTTTGAGATGATAACGCAATGCTATGAAAAATATCAACCAAATAGATGAGATTACCAAGATCTGTGTAAAGCTGGGTTTAGCATCATAATCTGAATCAACATTGGATTGTGTGAGGAATATACATTATATATAATACCGTTATTGACATTGCTATAGGAATTTATGAAAAACAAATGGATAAATTTATATACATGCTGATGAAACTTGACTTGTTCTTAACAAATGCATTATTACCTGTCTGTATGTCATCCATAAATCAAAAGCCAATGACCACAAAAGGTGTAATGAAGGATATATAATTTTGTCTCTTTTGCCTTTGTTTTTTTTAACTTTGAATCTGTAATGAAAATGATTGGTACAAACTCACACAAACACAATGGAGAACAGACATGAGGTGTTAGTGCTAATCTTCTTTTGCTCCATTATACCTATTTTCTCTAAACAGTACACTCTTGTTCCAAATCAGTTTATCCAACATCATGAAACACTTGTTTCTGCAGCTGGAACCTTTGAAGCAGGATTTTTCAACTTTGGAGATCCACAACGTCAATACTTTGGTATATGGTACAAAACCATATCACCTACGACTATTGTGTGGGTTGCCAATAGAGATACTCCTGTACAAAACTCAACAGGATTGCTGAAACTCACTGATCAGGGAAATCTTGTTATTCTTGATGACTCCAAAGGCGTTGTTTGGTCCTCCAATTCATCAAGAATTATGGTGAAACCAGTTGTTCAGCTTTTGGATTCAGGAAATCTTGTTCTGAAAGATGCAAACAACACTCTGAACTTTTTATGGGAAAGTTTTGATTATCCTGGAAACACTTTCCTTGCTGGAATGAAGCTGAAAAGTGATTTAGTTACTGGCCCATATAGACATCTCACATCTTGGAGAAGCACAGCGTTACTCATTTGGGTACCAAGAGCCTATGCCCGTTGAGCAGTTGGTTCAATCTCTCTGTGATACTAAGCAGGGTTACACACGATTCAATTCTAAAACAGGACTAGCGTTGTGCCATTGGTGCCAACAATCAGGCAGCACAGTCAATTCTAAAACAGGACTACAAGGATGATATCACAAGGGAAGAAGCAGTTCAACTTGCACTGAAGGTACTGAGTAAAACTATGGACACCACTAGTCTTACCTCGGATAAGCTTGAACTTGCAGAAGTTTTTCTTTCACCCTCTGGAAAAGTTAAGTATCAAGTTTGCTCCCCAGAGAATTTGACTAAGTTGTTGGTGAAGTCCGGAGTGACTCAACCCGCAACAGACACTGCTTAGCTTTCTGTTCTATGTCACGGGTAATTTACTTGCTAAAGTTTCCTACATATGAGATTGTTCCAAAGTTTTTTTACGTTAAAACTTGTAAACTTCTCATACTTTGGTGATGCTAATGATTTTGCATTTCGTATACAAACTCGACAAAATTTGTGGATGGAAAGTGCAGATGGTGTTCAACGGCTCAAATCTTATTGATCAATAGGATCAAAATAGTTTGCAGGAATTTCCCCAGCAGTCAAAGATGCCATACTCAGAAACTGTTTGTAACCCCTACCCAAAAACCACAACCCTAAATGGCAAATTTTGAATCACATCTAAAAACCATAATTTTACACCCCAAGAAACTACAACCTGATAACTCAAATTAAAACTGAACAGGAATAAGAAACAGATGAACAAGTTAATATACCAAAAGCACAAGGAAAATGAAAACAATGAAGGTTAGTTTAATGAAAAGGGCTAAAACATGGATAGTGGCTAAAAAAGAATAGATGATACAGAAACTAAACTCAGAAATCTCTGCTTAGTTATAAAGAAAAGTGAAATATCAAAGATGGAGAGGAAGATGATGAAGAGAATGGCAGAGAATGGCATCAAGTTTATAACCCCTGTCAACCATGCGCTTAAGAAAGCGGAGAGCTCGATTGTACTTAGCTGATTTGAATGACCTAATGAGAGCTTCATCGTAATCTTGATCAAGTTTTGGCCTTGTTTCATTGACCCTGATTCTTGTTCTTCGGTTGTTGGTGTTGCCTGGGGTTGAGGAAGTGACGATAGTGTTGGGATTTGAACGGCGAGAAGTGCGGTTTGGGTGGTTTCTGAAATTGAGAGTGTGTGATAAGAATTCAGTTGAAAAGGTTGTCATTGATGATGACGATGATGTTATCGGTTGTTGTTGGAAGATTTATGGCTTGAGTTTGGACAAAATTCAGTATCATAGAATGGATAAGGGACGATACATATTTTATCCTAACCAAATATTATCCTAAAAAATCATTAAAAAAAATAAAACCCTAAAACAACAAATTAGAAAACCTAACATCAATTCAATATATTCAAACTCAAATGAAAGGTTTAAGGGTGCGACGGTTGTTTTACCGTCGTGAAATGAATTTTAGGACGGATAATTTTACCGTCGTGAAAGGTTTAAGGGTGCGACGGGTGCTTTACCGTCGTGATATGCCTTTTAGGACGGTTAATTTTACCGTCGTGACTAGTTGTTGGTGAAAAATCAATGTTAAAAGTGTTAAATGGGGGCCGACGGTTGTTTTACCGTCGTAATAATAATATTATGATGGTTAAATATACCGTCGCAAAATAAATATTAGGGACGGTTGGTGTCAAATGTCGTAAACACTGTCTCTATATGTCAATTACGACAGTTATCACATAACTGTCGCAATTTTTGTGTCGTTAAACACTAATTTTCTTGTAGTGTATCTGAAAGGTACTACTAATCTGGGTTTGTTTTATAGAAAATCTAGTGATTACAGCTTAGTAGGCTACTGTGATGCTGACTTTGCTGGAGACAGAGTAGAGCGTAAAAGTACTTCTGGAAGCTGTCAGTTTCTGGGAGAAAATCTGATCTCTTGGTCCAGCAAAAGGCAATCCACAATTGCGCTATCAACAGCAGAAGCTGAGTACATAGCAGCAGCAGGATGTAGCATACAAATGCTCTGGATGAAAAGTCAGCTTGAAGACTTCCAGATTTTTGAGAGTAACATCCCTATACTCTGTGACAATACTTCTGCTATTTGCTTAAGTAAGAATCCTATTTTACATTCTAGGGCTAAGCATATAGAAATAAAACATCATTTCATTAGGGACTATATTCAGAAAGGAATTTTGAATTTAAAATTTATTGATACAGACCATCAATGGGCTGATATCTTCACTAAACCCCTTTCTGAAGATAGGTTCAATTTCATTCTGAAACATCTCAGCATGAAAATCTGCCCAGAGTGAAAATGCTTTAATTCTATATATTTATCTTCATAATGTATTTGTTTTACTGTGAACTTCTGATCAATCTCTTTTCAGAAAGAAAGAACATGCAGATTGTATCAGATGCTAGTCTTAAAGATCTGAGCGTTTCAGCTCAAGGATAGACGTGCTGATCACTAAATCAAACAAGTGTCATCCAATCATCAGCAAATCTCTGAAGCAGAACACGCATGCACGCTTCTGAGAAGGCAAAACACTGATTGGGTGCATTGAGACACATGTCTGGTAACCGTTTCAAGTATCTTTCTCAAATCCCCCAAAATCAGCAAGCATTAAATGAAAGTAATCATGTTTTAAAAACGTAATCATAATTTTATTGAAACCGTTTACACTTTCAAAAAGTATTTTGAAATCTATTTAAGCACGTTAACTTCTCACATTAATCCTTCACCGTTTCTCATAATCTCTCAAATATTTTCTGCATTTTCTCTGTGTTCATCTCTTTCAAACTTAAATCCATTTTCTCAGTTTTCTCAGAAAAACCCTAAGTGTGAACATGGCAACCTCCAGCAGTGCTTCTGCAGGTTCTCAGAAGAAAGATTCCTCTAAACAGTACCAAGTTCCATTCAGAACACTCCTTACACCAGTGAAGAATCTAGAAGTGTTGTCTGAACTGATTATTGACGTTGGCAGTCTGAAAGAGAATGGCTTTGACTTGACAGAAGAAGTTAGGGCACAGAAATGGGAAAGATATTTTGACAGGTTGGTTGGACCAACGTTCCCAGTTTTAGTCAAGGAGTTCTGGATTCATGCGTCCTCTTCAACGCATCAAGTCACCTCCTACATAATGGGAAAGAAGATTGTGATCACTGAGGATCACATAGCAAAACTGATTGGTTACAGTGGCGGTGGCGTCCGCTGTATTGATATGGCTGAAAGATGCTCTGACGTTGGTGTCATAGCAGAACAGATTTTCACCCTTGGGGTGCCCAGCAGCAAAATCAGAGACCTAAAGGATCACCACAGAGTTTGGGCGAAGATCATTCTGGGGTGCTTTAATCATAGGAAGCCAACAAGTTCCCCTGATTATATAAATATAGATCAGCAGTTTCTGATCTACTTTATTAATCAGAAGGTAAAAATCAACTTGGCTCATCTTCTATTTAATCACCTCAGAACAAGCGTCAAGGAAACCAGGGAAGAAGAAAGAACAAAGAGGGATTGGATACCCTTTGGAAGGTTAATATCAGATATTCTGACTGAGAATAGGCTGATAGAGCACCTTATAGAAGCTCAAGAGTTAAGCACCATTGAACCAACTGTTGGCAAGTCTCTGAACGCGAAGAATCTGAAGAAAATGAAATTGATAAAGAATATCAGAAAGGAGCCCAGCGTTACTCCTATTGCTGACATCACCAGCAGAAGAGTCCCACTGAGCGACTTTCCGTTATTTTCTGAGATAGAATCTAAACCAGTGGTGGTTCTCAGATACTTGGACGCGTGCAAGGCTGATGGTACAGATCCCAAGCTGAATATCAAAGATCTGCACCAACAACAACCAGAAGTTTCTCTGAAGAAGACGAAGAAAAGGAAGGCCACTTCAGAAGGATCATCCCAACAGACTCCCAAGAAAAGAGGTAATTTATCTGCTGCTTCTGTTTTAAATTCTTCTGCTATTCCAACATCAATCCCAACTCCAGCTTCTCATGAAATCCCAATCCCCATACCAACTATAGATGAAACCGAACCAGAAGATGACCCTTCTGAGGCACTGACAACCAGAAATTCCACCTCCTTCTCCACAACCAGCAATTCCTCCTCCCTCTCCTCAACCAGAAATTCATCCACCATCACCTCAACCATCACCTCCTCAACCTGAGTTTCATCATTCTGAAACTCCATCTCTTGAACCACATTCTCCTCAATCCTCTGAGGCACAACCTCTGGCAATTCAACTGCCATGTGGAACAACTGTAACCATGGCCCAGCTGCCATCCTCTCCAGAAACTACCCCTCCAAATACTCCAAAAACCCCACACAGTCCAATTATTATTTCTGACTCTCCCACTCCATCTCCCAAACAAACTACAGATGACCCCAGCAGGACCTTCATCGATTTAACAATCCTTGACCGTCTTGTTGATCTCAAAAATAAAATAGCCATTCCAAAACCAAAACAGCCAGATGTTGGCTCTGGCATTGTGAATTTTGAAACAGGTTTGCAGCAGTGGATTGCTTCTCTGAAGCAAGTCTGTCCTGGAATAATTGACCCTGCTGCCTCAGACCAGCTCTGGTCACGTTTCAGAATATGGGTACGTGTTGAAGCCCTCAAGTTGCAGGATATCAACTATGAGCAGGCACAACAGAACTTCAGCAAGCTGCTGAAGGAAGTTGAAAGTCAGCTGCCACAGGAAGACGTGCTCCTTCTAGATAGTGAGCCATGGTCTGAGAAGCGTCCAGCTTCAAAAGTGCAGCCAGAAGAAGATCAGACAATTCAAGCTGAAGCCAGTTAAGCTGAAGATGTTGCAGAAAGCTCTCAGAAGCTCCCTGCTTCTGATGTTTCTCAATCTGCCTTGGACAGGCAGACTCTGGAAGAGCTGAAGCTGAATGATATTCGTCTGCAGCAAAGAATGGATGAAAATGATCAGAAGATGAAGGAAAGGATGGATGTGCAGGACAGCAAGATAGATACAATAGTCAGCATGGTGCACAAGCAGACTGAAACTGCTGATCAGATTAAGGCAATGTTGGAGACTCTGTTCACACGCTTTCCTCCCCAACCTTAGTTTTTCATTCATGATATTTTTAATGTCTTTCTTTGCATATCTTTTGTACTGTTTTGTCTGGCTCTGAATATTTTAATATAACAAGTTTTTCTGCTCTAATCGTTTTAGCACATCACTTACACTTTTTGATTGCTGACAAAAAGGGGGAGAACAAGAATGATATTTTTCAATAACGGATTACTGAGACAAAAAAGTCTCAAACATTCTAACTCTGATATACTTGAACGTTTTCTGTTTTTGCATAAGTCTACAGGTACAAAAATGCTCTCTGATACACTGAAGCCCAAAGCCCTGATACTCTGATCCAAAGCAAAGCTCTGATAAAGCTCTGATATTCTGATCTGAAGTTCTAATGTTCAAGAATTCAATAAAGATCTGATCCTGAAGAACTCTTGGAATTAAAAAGGGAAGTAATAAATTCAGGGGGAGTATCTCCGATCCTATCTCTGATATCTCTTTATCCCTTATCTTTGATAACTTCCTATTTAATTCTGATGCAACTTATCATTTAGTTATCTCTGATACTTTTCACGCTATTTTCAAATTAAAAAATATCTAGTTTTTGTCATCATCAAAAAGGGGGAGATTGTTAGAACAAAGTTTGAATCCACTACCCTAAGTTTAAGTTTTGATGATAACAAAATGAAAAGATATATTAAGTATGTGATTCATGTAAGAACTATTTGCTACCTAAAATATTACTTTCTATTTTGCAGAAACTCTGATAGGCATCAGCAAGAGTACATCATAATCAACATCAGAAGATGCTATATCAAATACCAAGATCAGAAGAACAACTCACGCTTATGCTGAAGCTTGATGAACAGAACTGCGCTCAACACTCTGAACTCTGATAAAGACAACAACAGTTCATCAACACTTAAGCAGCGTCAGAATGAGCCAAAGCCAGAACATGCTTTAGTAGCAACAGCACTGTGCATTCAAGACGAGTTATTACCAACGGCATCATTCCAGACAAGATCTGCTTAATAAGGAAAGATTGTTATTGGCATTGAATCAAGAGTATTGCTCTAACGTTCACCAATCTCAATGCTATATAAACAAGTCAATGAAGATTTAATTGGCTAATGCTCTACATCAATTCACACGCCCAAAAGCTAATCATCATCTTCCTTCTCTCAGTTTGCTAAAAGCTCCAAAAATTACTTACTCAATTATTTTAAGCAAATCTAGTTTCCATAAGCTTAAGTTGTGTAGTATCACAATTGTGATAAACAGTTTTGTAGAAAACATTCACACACCTAGATTTCAATTCTTTATAAGAAAGTGATTCCTTGACAAACCGGTTTGTGGTTTGCATCAAGAAGGCTTTAGCAGTTGTTAAAGCAGATTGTAATATTCAGTTGAATATAGTGGATTAAGACCTCGTTGGAGAGAGGCGAAATCACCTTGACGGGTGGACTGGAGTAGTTAGAGATCAAACGAACCAGGATAAAAATATCGTGTTCATTGCATTGATTTTCAGTTTTACAATTCAACCCCCCCTTCTTGTGTTTTTCACTTCTTCATAGACCAGTGGACATTCCAAAATGAAATTGATATGTAAGAAGGTTTATATATTATTGGCGTTACTTCCATTTTAATAGATGTATTAAATTGTACGCTTGATTGATGGGATGTCGCATTGTGGTACTAGTGTTGTGTGTCAATGTTTTTGATATTGCGATTATGTTGAGGTGCTATGAAGACATTGAGGTGTAATGAGGTGATAAATCATGTGTCCTAGGGTGATTGGAAAAGGAGTAAAATGAAATTTGTGTGTTTCATAACTCGGTAGCAAGGCATCTTGTTGGATTATTGTGGTTGACTACGGGAAATGTTGGTTAGTGTTATTCAAAATGTTGCCAAACATGATGTAGGACCTGGAGAGTGGGATGTGCGAGTCGTATCTAGAGTGGTTCGAATCGGGTAATTTTTTAAGACGAAAATATTTTAAGTGGAGGAGAGTTGTAACACCCTGATTTTTATTAAATTGTTTTTAATAATTAATTACGTGATGTGGTGCATTTGCACACCTTGATGAATTTGTTGTTGTGTGGTTATGCCTTTGATGATATGGTAGTTACCATAGAAATTATAGAAGTTAAGGTATTAAGGGAGTGTATGACTAAAAATGTAGAAACATAAGGGTGGAAAGAGAGGATTATTTAATCAGCATTATTTAAATAAAAATATTAGATTTAATATTATAGTTTATATAATTAAATAATTATTTTTAGTAGTAATAGGAAGGAAGTGGCATAATGAGAATAATAACATTAGGGGTCCAAGGGTTAGATAAGTAAAAACCAAAGAAAGAGAAGAGTGTTTGTGGTTTTCATCGATCGTAGAATGAGAGAACATAGAAGAAAGATCACATTTGGGGAAAAGAGGCTAGGGTAAGAGAGAACCATCATGAAGATTGAGGAATCTTCGAATTAAGATAATGATGGGGGTTTCAACTTTCTAAAGGGATGATATAATGATGAGTATGTGGGATTTTGGATTGCCATGGTTTTCTTGTATGATCTTGTTCATGATTGTATCTCTTGGGTTTTGGATGATTGATTGTTGTTGTGATAAATTAATGCTTGGGTTGGTGTGAAGTTGGTATGTGTTAATGGTAATGAAAAGTCGGGGTTTGATTTCACAAAGAATTGTAAAATTTTGGTTTTTGAAATTGGGACAAAGAGGTTTTCGTACTGTTACTTTTTGAATTCGTAAAAATGTTATACAAAGCAAGCAATCGATTGGAGTGATGGAGCTATCAATTGCACTGTTAAAATTTGTGAAATTTTTCCTCTGGTTCAGTGTGCAATCGATTTTTGTGATGTTTGCAATCGATTTCTCAATGCAAAATCTATGAAAAACAGCTTCTATATATATATCGTGCAATCGATTGTAATGCTGGTGCAATCGATTGCACATTGCTGAACAATATTTTGTAAACTTTGAAAATTCATAACTTTTTTACTCAGGTGTCCCATTTGACACGCCATTCAAACCTACGGAAAACTAATGAAGTGTACTTCCTCATAAAAATGGTTTCAGGTCTTGGAAATGAATTTAATTGGTGGATAATTAAGTGTTTTAGGTGTTAGTGTAGGATGTCGGTGTTTACATTTCTTGTAAAAATTAGGATATTCATAACTCGAGTTGTGAATGTCTGATTGACGCATGGCTCAAAATCATTAGAAAGCTGGTTTAACATTATTTAAACTAAAGTTAATTTCAGTACCAGAATTCCAACTATTCGACACGCTAACTTGGGTGTGAAACGTGTCAAGTTATGCTGTTATGTGGAATGCTACAAATGCTTGGCGAATTGTGATACTATTACATTGCTTCGTTGGATTTATGAAAAATGTTGTTAATGTTTTTCTATGTAAATATATATTGTTTTCGATGTTGCTTTGGGCAGGTGAAGGTTACATGTTGATCAGTAGTTGTGAGGTACATAGACCATGTTGACGGTCTTTGTACGGGTTGTTGTATTGTGTTGTGTGGCACACATAATATATGTGCATAATACATTACTATGTGAAATGTTGCAAAGCTTGGTAGTTTTCTTGCTATGTTATTGGTTATTGTGTTTCATGCTTTGGCAGGTGTTTTGGTGTATGGTGGCTGTTATCGACAAAGTTCACTGATTATGGTAACAGTCAATGTGCATATTGTTGTTGTTGCATAATTAATGTTGATTGCATAATGATGACAATGTTGTTGTTGGCCTAGTATGGCGTAATATTGAGAACTCATGCTCTATAGTTGCATAATTTTGTTATTGCATGTCAGTGACACATACATATATCATTGACAACCTGATTTTGACTTATGTTGTTGGCCCAAATTTGGCTATATGTTGACAACCCTGATTTGGCTTATGTTGTTAGCTCGGATTTGGCCGTATGTTTGACAACTCATATTTGGCTTATATTGTTGGCCTGGATTTGGCCGTATGTTGATAGCCCATATTTGGCTTTACGGAGAGAGCGTATGTCCTGATGGTACCACATGTATTTGTATCAGGGTCAGTCGCAAATGCATATTATCGATTTTGTTGATGTGATGATGACATTGAGTTGTAGAATTTGTATGCGTTGTATGAAGAATATTGAAATTATATATCTTGGTATGATCCTTGTGAATTGTGGTTAATGGTGAAGAGTATAAAATCTTGCATGATATATCTGTCGCATACTTATTATTATATAACTTATTATATTGTTGTGATATCTCACTATATAATGAGAAATAATTTATATATATAGTTAATAAATAAAATTATATAATAAAGCTTAATATTACTTTTATTCACCATATAAAAAAATGTAATATGGTATAATATATATAAAATTTTAATATTTTTCTTCTTCTCCATCATCAAATTTTAGGTTACTTCTTCACTAAGAAACTAAGTTAAAAAACAATTAATTAATGACACATATTACATATACATTTATAATAATTAAAATAATATAATGAGGCTCAAAAATATATTTATTCGCCATATTCACCATGTATTATGGTATAATAGATGTAAACAATTTTAATATTTTTCTTCCTCTCCATCACCAAAATTTAAGTTTCTTCATCACTAAGCAAATAGTTAAAAGACTACTAATTAATGACAAATATTATATATATATATATATATATATATATATATATATATATATATATTATATATATATATATATATATATATATATATATGTTTTTATTAACCATATATATATATATATATATATTATATATATATATATATATATATATAAATAAAATTATAATATAGTTTTTATTAACCATATTCACATTGTAACATGGTATAATATAAGTAACAATTTTAAATATTTTTCTTCCTCTCCATCATCAAATTTTAGGTTTCTTCATCATTAAGCAAATAAGTTAAAAGACTACTATTTAGTGACAAATTTTTTATATATATAGTTAATAAATAAAATTATATAATAAAGCTTAATATTTTTTTATTCACCATATTCACATTGTAATATGGTATAATATATGTAACAATTTTAATATTTTTCTTCTTCTCAGTCACCAAATTTTAGGTTTCTTCACAACTAAGCAAATAAGCTAAAAGACTACTATGTATTGACAATTTTTTTTTACATATAGTTATTAAATAAAATTATACAATAAAAAATAATATTTTTTTATTCACCATATTCACATTTTAATATGGTATAAGATATATAAATTTTTCAATATTTTTCTTCTTCTCCATCACCAAATTTTAGGTTTCTTCGTCACTAAGCAAATAAGTTAAAAGACTACTAATTAATGACAAATATTATATATATATATATATATATATATATATATATATATATATATATATATATATATATATATATATATATATATATATATATATATATATATATATATAATATGTAACAATTTTAAATATTTTTCTTCCTCTCCATCACCAAATTTTAGGAATCTTCATCACTAAGCAAATAAATTAAAAGACTATTATCTAATGATAAATAATTTTATATATATTAAAATTATATAATAAAGATTAATATAGTTTTTATTCACCATATTTACATTGTTATATGGTATAATATATGTAAAAATTTAAATTTTTTTCTTCTCCATCACCAAATTTTAGTTTCTTCATCACTAAGCAATACATTAAAAGAATAATAATTAATGACAAATATGTTATATATATAGTTTTTAAAATAAAAGTTTATAATAAAGCTTAATATTGTTTTTATTCACCATATTCACATTGTAATATGGTATAATATATGTATATTTTTCAATAGTTTTCTTCTTCCCCATCACCATATTTTAGATTTCTTCATTACGAAGCAAATAAGTTAAAAGACTACTTATTAATGACAAATATTTTATATATAGTTAATAAATAAAATTATATAATAAACTTAATATCGTTTTTATTAACCATATTCACATTGTAATATGGTATAATATATGTAACAATTTTAAATATTTTTCTTCTTCTCCATCACTAAATTTTAGGATTCTTCATCATTAAACATATAAGTTAAAAGACTACTATTTAATGACAAATATTATATATATATAATTAATAAGTAAAATTATATAATAAAGCTTAGTATTATTTTTATTTACCATATTCACATTTTAATATGGTACAATATATGTAAAATTTTCAATATATTTCTTCTCCTCAATCACAAATCTTTAGGTTTCTACACAACTAAGCAAATAAGTTAAATGACTACTATTTAATGATAAATAATATATATATATATATATATATATATATATATATATATATATATAATATATATATATATATATATATATATATATATATATATATATATATATATATATATATATATATATATAGTTAATAAATAAAATTATATAATAAAGCTTTATATTATTTTAATTCACAATATTCACATTGTAATATGGTATAATATATGTAACAATTTCAATATTTATCTTTATCTCCATCACCAAATTTTAGGTTTCTTCATCACTAAGCAAATAAGTTAAAAGACTACTAATTATTGACAAAATATTATATATATATATATATATATATATATTATATATATATATATATATATATATATATAGTTAATAAACATAATTATATAACAAAGCTTAATATTATTTTTATTGACCATATTCACATTGTAATATGGTATAATATGTAAATTTTTCAATATTTTTCTTCTTCTCCATCACCAAATTTT
>CATIWC010003560.1:0-27191 GCA_948472305.1 Vicia faba | reverse complement strand
TATGGTGGAGATGAGAAACTGAAGAAGGTAAAGTTGCAGACACTGAGTAAGCAGTACGAGATGCTTCAGATGAAAGAGGATTAATCTATTTCTAAATATTTCTCAAGAATTGTAACGATAACAAACCAGATGAAGGCATGTGGTGAAGCGCTTACGTATCTGCAAAAGATAGAAAAGGTATTGAGATCTTTAATTGTAGATTTCGATTACTTTGTTTGTGACAATTGAAGAGGCCAAGAATCTATCTGAGATGAAGTTGAAGAACTTCAAGCTTCATTGGAGGCTCACGAAATGAGGGCTGCAGCAGAGAAACTCAGGAAAGAGAGAAGGCAACTGAACAAGTATTGCAATCAAGATTCACAAGAAAGCTGGAAAAGAGAAGTCGAAGCAGCGAATAATCTTACTGGTGATGATAAGTCAAGCAAGAATATTGATTCGAAAGGTGGGTGGACAACAAGTATTCTGGGGAGAAAGTTGACACGAAAGAGGTGCAATGTTATAATTGTCAAGGTTTTGGCCACTATGCTAGAGACTGTCGAAGAAACAAAGCTGCAAGGTCGAAAGATAGTGATGAAGCTCAATATGCACGAGCTCGAGATAGTGATTCTTATTATGTGTTGTTGCTGGTGAACACTCAGTCGACTACTGAGAAAAATAACAGGTGGTATCTGGATTCAGGATGTAGCAATCACATGACTGGCAATAAAAACTGGTTTACCAGTTAGATGAGTCAGTCGAAAGGTGATAAAGTTTGCAGATGACATGCATATCAAATCAGGTGGTAAAAGAGATATTTCGATTATCGGAAAGGATGATTGAAAGGCTACTATCACTGAAGTTCTATATGTACCTTCAATGACAAGTAACTTCATAAGTGTAGGTCAATTACTTGCAAAAGGCTTCAATATGAAGTTGGAAAATAATCAGATGAAGGTATATAGGACTGATGGGAGGCTAATAATGAAAGCACTATTGACGGAGAACAAAATGTTCAAGGTTGAACTCAATACATTAGATCACAAATGTCTTGCTTCAACTATAGAAGAAGACAAGAACTAGCTATGGCATCACAGGTATGGACATCTAAACTTCAAGAGTTTATGTATGCTCAATAAGAAAAGAATGGTGCTTGGGTTACCGTATGTGAAGGAACCCAAGCAGATATCTGAGAAATGCTGCAAAGCTAAACAGGCAAGGAAGGCGTTCAAATGTGACTTGCCTATAAGATCAAGGCAAAAACTGGAGCTGGTTCATTCAGATGTGTTTGAACCCTTTAAAGTTAATTTAAATGGGGGTAACAGGTATTTCCTTACTTTCATTGATGAATTCACCAGAAATATGTGGATCTACCTTATTGAAAATAAAAGTGAGGTATTCACACAGTTCAAGAAGTTCAAGTAGCATGCTGAGAAACAAAGTGGCTGCAAATTGAAGAAGTTAAGAACTGATGTTTGTGGTGAATATACTTCTGCTAAATTTGCTAGATTTTGCAATGAGGATGGTATAGAGCATGAGGTTATTGCATCCTATACGCCTCAGCATAATGGCATAGATGAGAGAAAGAATAGAAGTGTACTGAACATGACGAGATGTATGTTAAAAGCAAAGATATGCCTAAGAGATTTTGGGTTGAAGCAGCTTCTACAGCAGTATACATTCTAAATTGATGCCTAACGAAGAAGATAGTCGCAAAGACACCACATGAGGCTTGGACAGGGTCAAAGCCAAATGTAAGTCATCTTAAAGTTTTTGGATCAATATGTTTCAGGCATGTACCTGAACAATTGAGAAAGAAGTTGGATGATCGAAGTCAAGTCATGATGCTCATAGGTTATTATTTGACGGGTGAATACAAGTTGTATTCACCAATAGAAGATAAAATAGTGATCCATAAAGATGTTATCGAAGACAAAAGCAAAGGATGGGATTGGAGTCGAAGTTCAGTTCGACATAAATCAGACACAGTCACAACTGTGTTTGAAGAATATGAACAGAATGAAGCTTCCGCAAGTCGAAATGAAGAACCACCTGTGCAGGAAGAAAGAAGATCCACAAGAACAAGAACTGAGTTGACTAGGCTGATTGGATATGAGAGGTTTCAAGATCAAGCAATCGATGCAGATAGTAACTTAATCGAAGAAGCCGTGATGATGGCTGAAGCAGAACCAATTGATTTGGGTGAAGCCTTGAGCAATTCTAATTAATGTGAAGCCATGAAAGAAGAACAAGACTTGGGAGCTTGTCGAAAGAACCAATAAGAAACCAATCGATGTGAAATGGATCTACAAGTTGAAATGAAGGCCAAGTGGTGATATTGCAAAGTATAAGGCAAGACTTGTGGCCAGAGGTTTTCTACAAAAATATGGTATAGACTTTGATGAAGTATATGCGCTTGTTGCAAGGATCGAAACTATCAGGATTGTTGTTTCGAAGCTGCATATAGAGGATGGAAAATGTACTAACTTGATGTAAATTCAACATTTTTGAATGGTCTATTGGATGAAGAAGTCTATGTTACTGAACCACTAGGTTTCAATGTCAAAGGGCAAGATTTGAAAGTTTACAAATTAAGGAAGGTTCTTTATGGCTTGAAGCAAACTCCTAGAGCTTGGAATAAAAGGATAGATAGCTTCCTAATCGAAGCAGGTTTCACAAATTGTGTCTCTGAACATGGAGTATATGTAAATGATGTCGAAAGTGTCAATCTAATCATTTTATGTATCTATGTTGATGACTTACTCATTATAGGAGCAGACGAAGCTGAGATAATGAAGGTAAAGTCGAAGTTAATGCAGGAATTCGAAATGTCTGATTTAGGGAATCTCTCCTATTTCCTGGGAATGGAATTTAAAGACATTGAAGAAGGAGTTTTCTTGCATCAAACAAAGTATGCTCAAGATATACTGAAGAGGTTCCATATGAGCAACTGTAAGGCAGTTGTTACTCCATTAAAGACTGGAGCAAAGTTGAAAAATAAATCGAATGATGAATTTGTAAGTTCGACCCTTTACAAACAAATCATTGGATCCTTGAAGTGTCTTTGTAATACTAGACCAGATATCTTCCAAAGTGTAGGATTGTTGAGCAGATTTATAGGGAAGCCTCAAGAATGTTATCTCATTGCAGTAAAGAGGGTGTTGAGATACATAAAGGGAACTATTGATCATGGTGTGTTGTTACCAAAGAAATCAAAAAACATCTCAGATGTCCAAGTTCATGGATACACTGACTCATATTTCAGTGGAGATCAAGACGAAAAGAAGAGTATTGCAGGATACATTTTCATGATCGAAGGAGCTCCAATCTCCTGGAGTTCGAGGAAGCAAAGCATTGTGGAGATGATGATGTGAAACAGACCATTGAAATTTTAACTTGATTTGATCATTTTGAAGCAAAAAATTGAGAGAAGCCCAAACATCTGACTTATAATTGTCCAGTGCTAAGTTTTGGACTAGAGTTTACGACTTACTGTTGAAATTGAGGTTAGATGATATGGCGTCAAGGCTAGGAGATAGAATAGGGCGATTTATTGAAGTGGATAATAGAGAATATGAGTGGGAATAGGTCAAGTCAGGTAAAATTTTAGAAGGTCTAAGTCTGATCTATAATAATTTTTTAAGGTTTGAGTCCGGTATATGGTCTATTATAAGTTTTTTGTCTGACCTAACCATTTTAAAAGTCTGGTCTAACATTAAAGTCTACTTAAAAGTCGTTTCACATTAAGGATTTCAAATAGTTAATTTTACGTACACAAAATTTTATATATTATTTAGTTTGTTTTCTAATAGTCACACACACATGTCAACTTATCAAGCTTCATATATATAAAGATCTAAAAAAACTAGAAAACTCAGAGAGGAAGTCCTATAAAATGGGAAAGGTTAGAGACATAGAAGCACTAGGGGTGTTAGAATTAATTAAGACTATATATATATATATATATATATATATATATATATATATATATATATATATATATATATATATATATATATATATATATATATATATATATATATATATATATATATATATATATATATTCTAGAGTGTTTGTTACTATTCCTAGACTATACAATTACTTAGGCTAGTGCTTATTCATTAACCTTCAATATATTTATTGTAAGACTCTTATAAATACAAGTAATTTGATCTAACTTAAGACATACATGATTTATCAAATTCTATACGGTATCAATAGTGGCTCATCCTAGGATCGTTCTACATTTTTCTTCATAAATGTATCCTCAGTCCAACCATTGTTTTACACACTTTCTAGTCGTGCTATAACCAGCTAAGTATACCCAGATTTATCTACCGTCATGAAATCTTTCGAGGAGCACGACAATCATTTTTACGCTAATGTATTCCATTCCACATTATGCTCCAACAACCAACTTCCAACATCGACCAACCCAAAGTCCTTATGCCATATTTCAAGGTATTTTTTAAAAATCATTTTGGTGATTGTTGTACCCCAATTTTTGCTCCTAAGATCCCTTCATCATACCATATTGATTCAATCACAACAAGATCATATTAGGGTTTTTGGTTCTCCCCCCTATCTCTAGCTTTTCTCTTTGAGGAATCACCAAGAACCCTGACTTGTTTTTATTTTGTGATCATGCATGTTTTGTTTTGACTTTCCTTTTAATTAATAAAATGCAAAGTTGGTTTGTAGGTAAAGGCAATGTGGCTTAGAAAGTTGATTCATGGGTTCATGAGTTTATTTCCATGCCCTAGTCAATAAAGCTTGAGAAATTCAAACCTCACCATTGAAGTTGTTTTGGAAGAAATGACATGACAAGGTTTAGTTTGGGTTACTACATTTCAAATTTATCAAGATTGATTCAAAAGTACAAGTGGTTGATTGAAGAAGTTGTCATGGTTGGACAGGGCCTTGTTCCCATTAGTCACAAGTACATATTTCTCTCAATTCTCAAGATATGGAAGTGGTTTTGGTTGCTATGAGTTCTCATTATCATCCTCAACAATTTCTATTTACAAAGCAAAAGTGTTGATACAAGAAGGTTATTTAAAATTGTCAAAGTTCCTCAAAGCATTTTCTTGATCTAGGAGCTAGGATTTTGAACTCCAAAGAAGTATATCTTGCTCATATTTTTGTATTTTTGAGTGATTCCAAAAACATACTTCTCTTTAAAGGGCTATTAACCAATCACTTCAAATGTTTCAATGAGTTTTCATATGGAAGAAACTTGATGGTGAAGAAAGATTATAAGTCCTCCAGATGAACCCCCAATTCCCCATGTGTGACTTCAAATGATCCTAACTTGGTCAATTTTTATCACCTTGAGCCCACTCTTTTTCCACAATGATCTTAGGGATGTGAACTTTATTCCTTATTTTATGTTCAAAGTGATAAAATGGATGGAAGATGCCCTAAGTATACAAAAGATTATAGGTCATTTCATGATTTTTTTTTGCCAACTTCAACAATTCATAACTCTCTCAATTTTTGGATATTTTGAATGGTTCAAGTCTAAAATTTTCATTCAAGAGGTCTATTTCATGCCATCTTTTTTGGTTAAGAGAAAATTCCAAGTGGAAGGCCATGTTTGGATGCAAAATATTATAGGTCACTTTTGAAGAAAAACATGAAATATTTCTAAGTATGGAAAGTCAACTTCTTTTTCCCAACTTTGACTCATTGCAACTTTCAGCTCAAATATCCATTTGATTCTATTCTTCTCCCATTGCAAATCTTGTAATCTCATATTTCTAAAGCATCAAGAATCATGCCCTAAGACACCTTGAGCTGAGAATGCCATTGATTTGAACTTGGTAACTTGAAATTGAAGTTTCTTCAAAAGTCAGAATTTGAAATCTTTGATTTAGCTTCTAAACACATTGTTTCTATGCATTTATGCTTCTAAACATGTTTAGTGAACTTCCAGAAGTGATTAGCATAGCAAAACGCGAGTTTTGGATGAGTTTTGATCAAAATAGAAGTCAAACTTTTCTTGTTTGCAACTTGACACAATTTTCCTCCAAACTTCATCATTTCACATGCTTGAACATTCCATTTAATTCCCTATAAATAGAGGGTTATCCCTCATTAATTTCCTTTAGCTTGAACAGCCAAAATCACCCTGCCAAACTTGCTCTATAACTCATTTTTCTGCAACTTTGAAATCAGTGTTCAAGCCTTTTTCAATCCATTTTTCTATCAATTCATCTTCCTTGATCTTCCCTGAAGCTAACCATACAATTACCTTCAAGAATCGTGACCCATATTGATCCATAGAAGTCCAGTTTCAGAGCTCTGCAACTCAACTTTAATAGGTAGTTTTCTCCATCAATTCTCTCAAACTTTGATATCATTGTGAAGCTCTCATTGCCCTGGTTCTAGTCGCAACACTTTCTTTTAACTGGAAACACATTTTGGCCATGAATTTTCAAATTCCCTTTCAAAACTTTTCTTCCAAATTGCTTGAGCTACAATTTATATAAATTTGTCGCGAAGGTGTGGTTGTCTTCGTCTTGAAGAGACGAAGCGAATGGCATATGTCTCGTGCTCTAATTTTACAGTTTGAGCAACCTTGTTTTGGGACTGGCTGGAGGTTGAAGATGACCAACATGTCATCTTCCAACCAATGATGGCGTGCCACTTGTTTTTTTTTGAATTTCTGATTTAATAAGTGATATAGTGTTTTATTCACTAAAGTCCATAACATGCACAACGCGCCAGGTCCACTTGACCTATTTACTAACGCGTTTTGACAATGATCAGATGACCCATATTTTTTTGGTTTGATATTTTATTTTCTGTTTTTTATTTAAATTGATTTAAATTTCAAAAAATCATAAAAAATTCATTTTAAGTCCAAAAAATCTGAAAAAATTATGAAAAATATTTTTTATTTTTCTCTTTCTGATTTTTATTTTCTCACAATTTTATTGTGTTTTTGATATTTTGTATAAATTTTCACTTTATTTGAATTGTTTTAAATGTTTAAAAATACTTTTATGCATTTTTAAATTCTGAAAAAAAAATATGGAATGATCCAATGATATTGTGACAAATATTGGTGACCTCATTTATTTTTTATTTCTGAATTTGTTTTTTTAATCATTTTTGGTTTATTTTACTCATTTCTTTTAACTTTTAAAAATAGTTTCTGACTTTAAAAAATAACCAAAAATTTTATAAAAATATTTAAGTCCATTTCTGATTTTTCTATGGTCCTACTTAATTTTTCTTGATTAATTTGAACATAATTGATATTTTTCTCTTTTATTTCTATTTTTAAAACTTTTTAAAAACTTTTTTTAATGTATATATTAAATGCAATATTATTTTGTGATTATTTTCTGGCTGATCTTGGATGGAAACTTTGATCATAAACTTTATTAACATCATTGGATCCATGGTGTTGAGTCTAATTGCACAAAAATGGATGAATGATTTTTAATAATAGTTTGATTAAATTTTAATTCAATTGTGGTTTGTATAATCTGTCACACCCTTCTTCATCTCACCCCCCTTCTTATTGAACAAAGTGTTATTGGAGTATGATCTCTATATCATGTCTCAAAACAAATGATGCATAGATTGCTATTGACCGGCCTCAAAATAGGTGCAACTTCTATATAAGTCCACTTACGATTGCTTAACATAGCGCTAAATTTTGTCTTGTTTCAAATACATGATCATTCGTGGCTCAAACCTATGATTACAAGCCCAAGTATGTTAATTTGATCTCTTTGATCCAATAACCTTGAGATTCATTGTGTGGAGGCTTTGGTTCTACCAATCGTCTAATGGATCTACATCACTTTTGGTCAACGCGGATCACTTAAACATCGTTGATCATTATATGATGCTTTTGAGGATTCCAAAATGGATGATATACTTGACAAAAAGCAAATACAACTTATTGTGTGGAGGCTTTGGTTCTACAAATCTCTAATGAGTTCCAAATGCAAGTTTCAAGATGGTCATCCAACTAACCACTAATTATTAACAATTAACTTTACTTTATGCTTTTATTGTTTATGTTGTATGTACACTTTACTTTAAGCATTATATTTCATGCTATTTTTCATCTTTGCTCACTTGAGCCCCTTTATATTCTTGTCATTTTTTTTATCTTGCTCACTTGAGTTTTTCTTTTCTTTTTTAAGATACCTAATAATCAACATGAACCATAAAAAGATTTAGTGATTCTTGGACTATTTGGTTAATATCCTTGGCATTATGGAGTATTGGACTTCTTTGACTTAGGATTAGAAACCTTGGCCTATGTTGGAGAACCTTGTGACCTTAATTGATGTTTTGTATGGAGTTCTTAAGGTTTACCTCAAGACATTGGGTTGTTTGTTTGTTTTATGTGCAAGTTATTGTGATTACATTCTTTGTTTGTAATCTGGAATTCACCCATATACAGCCGTTACTCTATCCAATTTTTGTGAAGACTTAATACACTTGAAGTTTGGTTCTCTCAGGAGATCTAGTACCTTTGATTGTTTGGTTTAAATCCAAGGAATGGAAATTATATCTTGACTCATAATGTCAAGTATTGGATTCTTGTTGGTTAGATGGTTCTCATCTCTAGTTTTTACCTTATGCTTTTGGATAGTCTCTTATTCTCCTCCCATCTTCTTTAATTTCAAAAGTCTTCTTCCTCCTTTTGAAAACTCTTCTTGTTTTTAAACTTAAACCACTTTCATAATAAACTTGGACTTAGGTCCATGCATTTTCCAAACTTTTTCATAAATAAACTCCAATCAACTTAATAATACCTTGACATTTTTTGTGAGAAGACTAAAAGTCAACTAATTTCATTTCAAACCATTTTTCCACTTTGGCTTTTTTACTTTAAAAATTTTCTCAAAAGATTGGACTCTTGTCAATCCTTGTAGTGATACAAACAACTATACTTCTACAATATATAGTGAAGAGAGATATTTTCCACTTGAGTTTTGAGTGAGGCATTGTTGATTTTAAAATCCAAGCCATATCCTCCACTTTGAGATGATGCAAATTCTCCCTTCCCATGATTGTGGGTAATAAGTATGTTTTCCACACGGACAATGACGATGATGTCTTATCTCATAAAATTAACCAACACAGTTGTGTTTTAAAATCTTTTAAAAGGTGAACTACGTGTACCCTGATCTCCTATTACACGAAATGTGGTACGTAGGCCCTAAAGATTCGCAACTGCGACGGGTGCAAAAATCATAAAAAATATATTTCTTTTCTCACCTCCACCATCTATTTTACATACAACATTTTATAGCCAAAATATACAGATTTTTACAAAGAGGTTCCTGCGGAGTACCGTAGATGTTTAGGGTGTTAATACCTTCCATTTGCATAACCAACCCCCTTACCTAGAATGTTTCCCCCTCTTTTTGGGTTACTCGCTCTTTTCCCATTCCTTTGGAAATAATAAAGCGCGGAGGCGATTTTTATTTTGATCTTTATAAGTCTAGTCAATCCAATAGCTTAGTCTTAAACATTTCTACCGCTACAAAAAATGGCGACTTCACTGGGGACAAATTGACCTCTTGTTGGTCCATCCCTAAGTGGGTTGAGCCTATATTTGTTTATATTTGTATATGTGCTATTGTTGTTTATGTGTTATATGTTGTATATATGTTTATCTGGATTTTCCTAGTTTTCAGGGTGCTTGGTGATTACATATAAGTCCTATACCCGGACTTGGGCAAACTTTAAGATAGGACGGGAGGTATAGTCATGTTAACTTTGAGGGAGTAATCCCAAAAAAGGAGGCATGAGGTCCCCCACTCAGTGGAGGCCCCTTTGAATGTAGTGTCATTTACCGAGTAATCAGGAAGACGTACTGCTTTCAACCTGGGAGCCTGCTGAAGCTGAGGACCGTAGAATACCTAACCCATCTTGGCATTTTAGGTGTAGTGTGGAAGCTATGATAGAGTAATTCGGAAATAGTTGTCACGTGATACTACGCTCGAACGAGTTTTTCTTGAGAATATTACTAATTACCAAGTTAATCGGGAAGTTGGTAATATCCGAAGGAAGGATGTAGACTCTGGGAACCTCTAGAACCTTGTTCGGAAGGTGATAACTTTTAGTCCATACCTTATGGGTAGTACCTTCGACCTCGTGCTCGGGACGTTGAACCTATGAACCTTATGTTTGTGATCTTGTGTGTGATTGTTGCATCATGCATCCATGCACTCATAAGCATCTTTTGAAGAAATTTTATTTCAAGGGACTTGAAAGTTGACCATTTGTGAATATCTCAGGTACCTTTTGACCATGGATTCTGGAAAAAGAAAGACCGGAAAATACAATTTCATAGATCCCAAGATAGATGAGTTGATCAGTCTAATTCCTGAGATTGAGTGTTCTGCTGATTTTCAGAAGACGTATGGATCCATCATTCCTCTCATAAAGCTTAGGATGAAGGAGGGTATTCTCTCGACCTTGGTCCAGTTCTATGATCCAATGTATCATTGCTTTACTTTCCCTGATTATCAGTTGATGCCTACACTAGAAGAGTATTCTTATCTGTTGGATTTACCTATTACCGATCGTGTTTCTTTTACTAGTTTGGAGGGTGAGCCAAAACCACACGAGATTGCTGCTTTGATCCATCTGGGGAAGTCTGAGGTTGAAGCCCATATGACTACTAAAGGTGGGATTAGAGGATTACCAGCTCAGTTCTTATTGGAGAAAGCTCGTTACTTTTCCAGGATGAAGAGTACAATCGCTTTTGAAGCCATCTTTGATATACTTGCTTACGGGTTGTTTTTGTTTCCTAATGTGGACATGTTTGTTGACGTTAATGCTATCAGGATCTTCATGATTGGAAACCCAGTTCATACATTGTTGGGTGATGCTTATTACTCTATTCATCTTCGGAATTATCATCATGGGGGGATGATTATCTGTTGCACGCCTCTGTTATACCGATGGTTTATTTCTCATATGCCTCAGTCTGATGCTTTCTGGGATGTTAGGAAGGAACCCCGTTGGGCTCCTAAAATCATGGCGCTTACTCACTCATATATTGACTGGTATCATCGGGTTTACCATGATGTAGAGATTGTTGACAGTTGTGGTAGTTTCCCCAATATACCTCTTCTTGGTACAAAGGGAGGAATTAACTACAACCCTATTCTTGCACGATGATAACTTGGTTATCCGATGAGGGATAAACCAAATAGTATTCATTTGAGTAGTTTCTTTCTGAAGGAGGGAGAAGACCATAAGGAAGCTAAGGAGCAGATTGCGAAGGCCTGGCGTCACATTCATAGGAAGAGTAGGAAAGACTTGAGACCTAGGGGGGGCTATTTCTTTGGAGCCTTATCTTCAGTGGGTCCAAACGAGAGATATTTAGTTGAAGATGTCGTATTCTCGGGAAGCACCCATTCTTGACTTGTTTGTGAAGACCACTCCTCCCTTATTGGATGATATGGAAGAGCTACAACTTACTTTGGTCAGGATACAGCAGGAAAATGATGCTTGGGAGAATAAGTGCCAAACTTTAGAGATTTCATATAGAGCAGACTTGATGGAGAAAGACGACTTGATTGAGATTCTGGAGAGTCTGGCTGTAGAGACAATGGAGAGGAAAGGAGAATTATTTTCTCCTAAGCCTCAGTCAGGTGCTAGTTGCTCACTTCATGATTCAGGAGATTGGAAGGAGGTTACCACCAGATATGCGGAAGAAAACCAGAGGTTGAAGGCTCAGATTGCCAGGCTTACAGGGAAGCGCCAGCGTATAGAGTGATCTCCATCAGCTTCACTTCTTAGGGTTTTAGACTTTATTTTCATCTTGTACTTGGGATTATTGAAACTTGTAACCCATTTTGAAGTTATTATAATAAAAAAATTCAGTATTTCAAAAGTGTTATTACTTTGATATTTGCAATGTGTCTATAAATCTTTAAGTCCATTGAAATATTAATAAAATAAATCATGTGCATTGCATATCATGCATCATATTAAACATATTTCTTGCATTTATTATGCATATCTAGGTGTCTTACCAAGCTTCTTTACTTCAATAGCAAGCTGTCTCACCACTACAATACTCAAGCTAATTTCAGAAAGAAGATGGACAACATAGAATAAGAGAATCGCGAGCTGCGTGAGGAAGTTTCTGCTTTGAAGGCCGGCATGGACAATCTTATTGCTCTGATGGAATCTCCGAAGGCTGCTCAGAATCAGCCGCCGAGTGTTCAGCCTCAACAGACAAGGGTTACTACTGAAGCTCCGACTGTTCCTGTGTCTGCTACTCTAACTATTATTCAGAATCGCATGCCTGAAGGTTTCAATCTTGGTCCTTAAGAAACTCCAGTTGTTCAGACTACGGTTACTCCTACACCTCTTGTGATGCATGTTGCTCCTGTTGCGCCTCCTTCAGTGAGTATAATCCCATTTGCTAATGATGATATGTGTCGTCCTTTTCCTTCACCAAGAGAAGGCTTGGGTCTCTATGATAGAAAGGATGATTTTAAAGAACAGTTTGATAATATGCAGAGGGAGATGAAGGCCCTTAGGGGAAAAGAACTGTTTGGACAAAATGTGACTGATTTATGCTTGGTCCCGAATGTCAAGATACCTGCGAAGTTTAAAGTCCCAGAATTCGAAATGTACAAGGGCAACACTTGTCCTCGTGCTCATCTTGTGATGTATTTAAGAAGAATGTCTACCCACACTGATGATCAACGTCTGTTGATTCACTTTTTTCAGGATAGTTTAACCGGTGCTGTGTTGAAGTGGTATATGAGTTTGGACAGTGTCAATATCCATACTTTCAATGACTTGGGAGAAGAATTTATCAGAAAATACAAGTACAACATGGACATGGCGCCTGACCGTGATTAACTCAGGGCCATGGTCCAGAAGGACAAGGAATCATTCAAAGAATATGCACAGAGATGGCGTGAGGTAGTCGCCCAAGTGATTCCTCCCATGGAAGAGAAGGAGATGACTAAGATTTTCTTGAAGACTCTGGGTTCTTTCTACTATGAGAGGATGGTAGCGAGTGGGCCAAGTGACTTTACTGAAATGGCGGGCATGGGTATCCGCTTAGAAGAGCCTGTAAGAGAGGATTGTTTAATAGAAAGTGAAAGTTTCTGAAGTACGAAGAAGCCATCTTATGGGTTTTCCAAAAAGAAGGAAGGAGATACAAATGTTTTCATGCAAGAGAGGAGGGTTAATCCTCCTAGAAGAAATTATCAGCTTCATCAACAAGTCACCTCAGTAACTCCAGTTGTTGGTGTAGCTACAACTACCGTTGCTTATCAGAGACCATCCCATCAGGGGAATCAAGGGTATAATCAGAGAAGGGAGAGTTATGACGTTATTCCTATGAGCTACACAGAATTACTCCCAGCGTTAATGCAGAAGAAGTTTATCCAGACCAGACCACCGCTCGCTATACCATTACCATTGCCTTGGTATTACAAGGCAGACCAAACACATGCTTTTCATCAGGGAGCACCAGGGCACAATGTTGAGAACTACTATCCTTTGAAAACTGAAGTGCAAAAATTGGTGAAGTCTGGTATCTTGTCTTTCAAGAATGTTGGCCCTAATGTGAAAGATAATCCCCTGCCAAAGCATGGAGGAGCAAATGCTGTGAACATGGTGGCCGGTTGTCCAGGTGACTTCCGGATTTTTGATATTAATTTGGTTAGAGGAGATTTGGTGAAAATTCATGCAGACCTCTGTGAATTTAGCTACTATATGCATGACCATGCTGGTTGTGTTATTTGTAGTACGAATATACAGGGTTGTGATAAGATAAAGGCTGATTTGCAGGAAATGATGGATGAGGGCCTCATCCATATAATCAGGCCTAAGGCAGAATATGAAGAGGAAGTAAACATGGTTTATGGATGTCCTAGAGAGTTCAGAATCTTTGATGTGGAACATATGAATGAGGATCTTGTACAATTTCATGCTACTTTCTGCCACATGGCTGGTCAGGTAGAACATCAGTATGGATCTTACCTAATTTGCTGTCGGGACTCCCGAGGATGTTCAATTGTAAGGAAAGGTGTTCAGTTGTTATTGGATAATGGAACTATCAAGTTTACAGGCCAAAGGGATGATTATCATGAAGTTGATGTGATTGAGATTTGTTTGGCTAAATATTAGTTAGATGATGAGTATGCCTCTACAGATGAGTTCTTTTCCTCGGATGATGATATGTTTGAGAACGCCTCTAGTACTCAAGTGGAAAAGTCGACACCTTTATAACCATGGGGATATGAGAATGTTTCTCGACTATCAATGAATCATGTCTCATCTTGAAAAAAGTTTTGAAGGATAAAACTGCTTGAGCGCACAAAAGAGTTTGAATGAGTTGAAGTGTTTTTGTTAATTTTGAAAAGAAATGTCAAAGTATGATTAAGTGAATTGAAGTTTGTTTAAAGAAAAGAAGTTTTAAAAGAAAAGGAACTCGACAAAGTCGAGGTTTATTATGAAATTGGTTCGAGTTTATAAACAAAGAAGATTTTGAAAAAGTCGATAAAGTTTTGAAAATTAAAGAATGGGAGGAAAGAGTGTCCTATGTATAGGAGGGTAAACGATAAGGTAAAGAGAATCCGACTGAATAAGAAACCAGTACTTGACATGATGAAGTCAATACTGTGTTCCCATCCCTTTGGATTTAAATCTACAGACATAAAAAATAAGCTAAGAGTATACCAAACCTCGGGTGAAATAAAATCACAAGCCGATAGCATCAAAAAACCAGATGTAAGATAATACTCCAAGCAACGAATAAAGTGCATTGAATCACAACACGTGAAAATATATCAAGGATGAAGAAAGCGTGGATAAAGCTCACGGTACCGAATAAGGAACGAGATATCAAATAAAGCTCACGGTATCAGATAAGATTCCCTGCATCACATGAAATTTACAGACAAATCCAACAGCACGGGAAAACTTATATGCGTCCGTATGATTTTCAAAAGTTAATTTGAATTAAAATTTAAAATCGCAATGCAATGAACATAATATTTACATAACCTGAATTTATTTACAAGTTAAGTGAATAAAATATAAAATCAAAAGTGTTATGTACAATTATATATTTACATTACCAAATATTAAATCGGAATAGTGAAATAAAGAATACAATAAAAAGGGAATGAAGAAGAAATTATGGATGTGCTATGCGAGAATGAATACTTGGAGAAATTCTCAGAAACCTTCACAATAAATAAACTTGTTAGTAGCATAAGGGTATAAAAATAAAATGAATGAAATTGCAACAATTAAAATCTGTGTTAGTAATAAAAAATATAAAACTGAAATGAAATTGTATGATGCACATGAACAAATGAATATCTTCTATTAAAACCAAGAACTCAATCTATAATTCAATTCAATCCATGAAAAATCAAGTTTAAATCAAGCATTATTCATACAAATCAAAAGTTAGACAACAACAAATTATACATAAAAAGCTCATGAAAATCAATTTTCAAGTGATTCAACCTTATGTATAAACACCAACATTAACCAACAAACTTTGTGAATTAAATTCATCTATACAACATCAACATCTCTTTCAAATTGATCTCAAACAAAAGACATATTCATAGAAGTAATAACAATGAAACAACTCAATGTCAATTAATTACTTTAAAAAATAATCCACAAAAGCAAAGTCATGTTATCATTCACGAAACAAAAACAAAAGCATATCAATGCCTTAACTATGTACAAAAGATCACGGGAATGGAACGAATGTTATAACTGTACTTCCTTGTTCAAAGTTAAACAAAAGAAAAGCAACAATATTGCTCCCATAATTTCTCAAACAGATTCAACGAAAATAATAGCAGCATTGGCAATAAACTTCCATCAAAATTAACACACAAAACACCTAACACATGTCCAATCTTCAATCAAAATAAAAATTAAATAACACATTATCGAGGTCTTAATATCAACACTAAACTATTCACATATAAGAATTGAATTCAAGAAGTTACCAGAATCTATAGAAAAGAATGTTGTGAGTGTTGATGGAGCTGAGATGGCTTGGTGCTCAGCGTGAATAACAAGCAGAAGAGTAGCTATTGGTGAGGCTCATGGAAATCTGGCAATATGGTAGCTAGGGGTTGGTGGTGGAGGTTAGAAGACAACATGTGATGGTTGTTGAGAGTTGGGTTGCGGATGTGAGCGGAGCAGGGTGGTGGCTCAGTGAGGGATGTGATGAATTTGGAGGTTTGATGTTGTTTGGGTTACTGCTGGATCAATTGAAGGGATGTTATTGTTCGGTAGCGGCGGATGAAGGATGAAGGTGGTGTAAAACTTGCAGAACTCAATGTGTTGCTGAAGGAGAAAAAAATAGAAACGGAAGATCAGTGATGATGAGTGGTGTTGGGAATTGTTAAATCTGGCAGTGGTTGAAAAAGTTTGGTTAACAGTTGTGGATTGATGGAGATATCATGCGTGGGGGTTGTTGGCAATTTCTTGGTGATGGAAGGGTGTATCGGTCGGAGAAACAGGGAGAGATATGGGTGAAAGTGTGAGCGGACTGTTTGTTACGGAATTGAAGTGATATATATAAACGGGGAGAGTAGTTATGAGGTAGATGATAAAATTGAAGAAAGGTTTTTTTGTTTGCTGTGAGTGAAAAAGAAGAATAGAAAGTTAGAGAGAGTAGTTGTGGAGAGAGAGAGAGAGAGAGAGAGAGAGAGAGAGAGGAGTATTCACTGTGTTGTATATTTTTTTTGTGTTGTACAAAGAAAGAATAAGAAGTCATTATATAGATAGATCAAAGAGGAAAAATTGATTTCAGTTTCAATCAGATTCAATCATTATCTTTTATCTATCGATCCGCAAATCCTGCTTACACCCAATGAGACCAAAGTATAGTGTAATAAACATTTTTCTGTGACCAAAAAGCTCCTTAATGACAAAAATAACAAAAAAAAATCTGAAAGTATAAAAATTAACTCAATTTAAAATAATTTTTTTGAATTTTTTATGAATAAAAAATAGAGACTCAAAATGACTAAAAACGATAAAAACAAACAAATTTATCTGAAAAAATGAAGTGAACACATTAAAATAAACTACTTGTCACAAAGATTAATGAAAAAAATTGTAAATGTTTGGTTATTGGCATGTATTTTTGGTAAAACCAGGTGTGTGAATGTCATGACTGATGTCATAACATTCTGGGTTACTAGGTACTTTCTGCAGAAAAAGAATGGCATACAGTAGCTGCTCATTATGAGTGTGTAGCTGATCACTATGCAATGATCACATTTATTACATTCTACCAAAATCAGTAAACAGGATTCTTGTTGTCATAACCAATGTTAAGACATCCTGTACTGATCTAACAGTTATGCAGTTGTGTTAATTCTGAGATTTTTCAGGAATATGGTTTATACATTCCAGAACAGAATCTCACGTGGACTTTAGGTTAACCTGGCTGAACCCTAAACTGGTTGATAAAGTCTTGTGACCAAGTCTTGAGGTTAACCCTAATTAACCCTAGCTATTTTCGTGGAAGCCCTAACTAAAGAACAACTGCGTATATATTCAACAGGAAGGCTGTTGGTGAAAAACACTTTTAGACAGAAGATCATCTAGGAGCTGTATAGTTTTAACTACTGTAATCCAAGAAAGTATCATTGTGATAAGTGACTTGGAGTAGGTTTTGATTGTAAGGGTTGTGTATCACTCAAAGCTTTGAAGCAAGAGTGTTTGTGTCACTTGATTAAAGCTTTGAAGCAAGGTCAAGTTAGGTTTATGTATCACTCAAAGCTTTGAAGCACGAGTGTTTGTGTTACTTGATTAAAAGCTGTGAAGCATAATCAAGTGTATGTTCTGAAGAGTGTCTTCATAATTTCATTAGTCAATTGTTTAGTATCACTACTGTGATTGAGGGGGAGTGAGTAGGAAATCAGGTTTAAGTTGAACATAGATTGAAGTTGCATTGGGTAGGTCTTAAGTGAAGGAGATAAACTGGTTGGTTTATTCCTGAATTAATATCTCTTATAGTGAATTTCCTCCCTGGCTTGGTAGCCCCCAGAGTAGGTGTTGTTTCACACTGAACTGGGTAAACAATTGATTGTGTTCTTTACTGCTTTTTGATTTACTGTCTTATAGAAAGTCAGATACGGTGTCATAACATTCACTGTGACATTGAGTATCTGCTACCAGAATTTCAATTGGCATCAGAGCAGGCACCCTGCCTGTCTTACTGGGTGAGATCTAGGGATATCACTTTCTGGCGCTATGGACAAAGAAGGAGTTTTTGGAAACATACCACCCATTCTGGATGGATCAAATTATGACTACTAGAAACCTCGTATGATTGCCTTCTTAAAATCACTGGACAAAAAGGCTTGGAGAGCTGCTGACAAAGGATGGAACCATCCCACCATAACTGAGAAAGATGGGACAATCAGTCTGAAACCTGAGGAAGAATGGAGCAAAGAAGAAGATGAGTTAGCCCTATGTAATTCCAAAGCATTAAATGCCTTGTTCAATGGAATTGATAGAAACATATTCAGACTAGTACATCAATGTGAATTGGCCAAGGAAGTTTGGGACACTCTCAAAACTACCCATGAGGGCACATCCAAAGTAAAAATGTCAAGACTTCAGATGCTGACTACCAAATTTGAGAACCTAAGGATGATGGAAGATGAAACCATTCATGAGTTTCACATGAACATCTTGGAGATTGCCAACACCTCAGGAGCATTGGGAGAAAAGATGTCAGAAGAAAAACTGGTGAGAAAGATTCTCAGATCCTTGCCTAAAATATTTGCAATGAAGGTAACTGCTATAGAGGAAGCCCAGGATATCAGCAATTTGAAGGTGGATGAACTCATTGGGTCTCTTCAAACCTTTAAGATGGGGATCAATGACAATGTCGACAAGAAAAACAAGAGTATAGCGCTTGTATCTAATATTGAAGATGAAAACAAGGAGGATGAAGAAGAAAATATTTCAGAAGCTATAGCCATGCTTGGAAGACAATTCAACAAACTCATCAAGAGAATGGATCCAAAGTCAAGGTCAAATGTTAAGAACATTCCTTCTGACATTAACAGATCTTATGACTCCAGCAGAAGACCAAAGTCTAAAGAGAAGGGAAATCAAAGCAGAGGAATTCAATGCCATGGATGTGAAGGATATGGGCACATTCGAGCTGAATGTCCTACCTTTCTTAAGAAACAAAAGAAAGGAATGTCTGTTACTTGGTCTGACTGTGATTCAGAAAGTAACTCTGACGAAGAATTTGCCAAACTAGTTACTGCACTAACTGGTATTTGTAACTCTGATAGTGACTCTAGTGATGATGAAGTGACATTTGAAGAACTGGATGATTCCTACAAGAAATCATGTATCAGAAGTGCTGAAGTCTGTCAGCAAAATGAGAGACAAACAAAACTCATAATAAAGTTGGAGGCTGAGAAAAAGGCAGACATTGATACTATAAGTCATCTAGAAGGGGAAGTTCAAATGCTAAACTCAAAACTGGACCAGATGACCAAATCTGTCAAGATGCTGACAAATGGAACTGACAAATTGGAAGAAATCCTTCAGGTTGGACAAAATGTGGGAAATAAGTCTGGTCTAGGATTTGTGGCAGCAAAGAAATCTGGTAAAGACAAGAAGATCAGGCCTGATAAACAAATGTCAAAGCAGATGTCACAACATAGCACTCAACATCGAGAACAGAGAAATATGAAGAAAAAGTATCAAAGATGGAGATGTCATCATTGTGGGAGGTTTGGTCACATAAAGCCATTCTGCTTCAGATTATATGGATATCCTAATAAGAACCCAGGTGTCAAACCTAAGTCTAACAAGGTACCATATACTCCACTGTGGAAGAAAAAGGCTACTGCCCTGATAGCTCACACTTCCCTTAGAGTCTCTGCACAGGAAGACTGGTACTTTGACAGTGGATGTTCTAAGCACATGACTGGAATCAAGAATCTTCTCAACATTGTTAAACCTCACACCACTAGTTATGTGACCTTTGGAGATGGTGCTAGAGGAGAAATCAAAGGAGTTGGAAACTTGGACTGCCCTGGAGTTCCAAATCTAAATGAAGTATTGCTGGTAAAAGGCTTGACTGCTAATCTCATAAGTATCAGCCAATTATGCGACCTAGGATTCAAGGTCAACTTCTCCAAATCTGAATGTCTTGTAACTAATGAGAAACAAGAAGTTGTAATGAAAGGAGTCAAATCTAAAGACAACTACTACTTGTGGGAGCCTGAGAACACTAATTACTCTACTGTATGTTCTATTGCCAAAGAAGAAAAAGAAGTGAAACCGTGGCACCAAAAACTTGGTCATCTACATCTAAGAGGAATGAAAAGGATTATATCCATGGAGGCAGTCAGAGGGATTCCAAGACTGAAAATTGATGAAGGGAGAGTCTGTGGTGAATGTCAGGTTGGTAAGCAGACTAGGATGTCATATCCAAAGTCAATACATCTGACCACCTCTAACGTTTTAGAACTTCTACATATGGATCTGATGGGACCAATGCAGGTGGAAAGTCTTGGTGGAAAAAGATATGCCTATGTTGTTGTGGATGATTTTTCCAGATTCACCTGGATTAACTTCATTAAGGAAAAATCTGATGTATTTGAAGTTTTTAAAGAACTGTGCAAAAGAATTCAAAGAGAAAAAGAAGGGTGCGTTGTCAGAATCAGAAGTGATCATGGAAAGGAATTTGAAAACAGTAAGTTTAATGAGTTCTGTTCCTCAGAAGGAATTAATCATGAATTCTCTTCACCTATAACTCCTCAACAAAATGGAGTTGTAGAAAGGAAAAATAGGATCATACAGGAATCTGCCAGAGCAATGATACATGCCAAAAGACTTCCTATTCATTTTTGGGCTGAAGCTGTGAATACAGCCTGTTATGTCCATAACAGGGTCACCTTGAGAAAAGGAACCTCATCCACCATTTATGAACTCTGGAAAGGAAGAAAGCCAACAGTGAAGTACTTCCATGTATTTGGTAGCAAATGCTATATTCTGGCAGATCGTGAACAAAGGAGAAAGCTGGACCCTAAAAGTGATGAAGGAATATTTCTAGGATACTCCACCAATAGCAGAGCTTATAGGGTATTCAATTCCAGGACCAAAGTCATGATGGAATCAATAAATGTCATAGTTGATGATTATCATGAGGAAACAGATGTCCCTTGTAATGTTGAGACATTCTTTGAGACTTCAACTCAACAGAATGATCTACCTAACACTACTGCACCAAACTCTGAATCAAAGGAAGCTAACAAAAACCCTTCCATCAGGATTCAGAAAGATCATCCTAAAGAACTCATCATAGGATATCCTAACAGTGGAGTCATTACAAGATCTAGAGAAATCATCTCAAACTCTTGCTTTGTGTCTAAAATTGAACCAAGAAATGTTAAGGAGGCTTTAACTGATGAATACTGGATTGGAGCAATGCAAGATGAATTGAACCAATTCAAGCAACATGAAGTATGGGAGTTAGTTTCTAGACCAGAAGGAACAAACATCATTGGCATAAAATGGATCTACAAGAACAAATCAGATGCTGAAGGAGTTGTCACCAGGAATAAGGCAAGACTTGTTGCTCAAGGATACACTCAAGTTGAAGGGGTTGATTTTGATGAGACCTTTGCCCCTGTAGCCAGACTGGAATCAATCAGACTCCTATTGGGAATTGCTTGTCTCCTGAAGTTCAAGTTATTTCAGATGGATCTAAAAAGTGCCTTCCTAAATGGGTACTTAAATGAGGAAGTTTATGTGGAACAGCCTAAAGGATTTGTGGATCCAAACTACCCTGATCATGTCTACAAATTGAGAAAAGCTTTATATGGCCTGAAACAAGCTCCTAGAGCATGGTATGACAGGTTGACAAAATTTCTCTCTGACAAAGGATACAGAAAAGGAGGCTTGGATAAAACCCTTTTTGTCAAAAATGAAGGAGGAAAGATAATGGTAGCTCAAATCTATGTTGATGACATAGTGTTTAGGGGAATGTCAGATAAAATGGTTAAACATTTTGCTGACCAGATGCAGGCTGAATTCGAAATGAGCCTCATGGGAGAATTGACCTACTTTCTTGGGCTGTAAGTCACACAGATGGAAGACTAAATTTTCCTGTCTCAAAGCAAGTATGCAAAGAACATTGTCAAGAAGTTTGGAATGGAGAATGCCAATCACAAAAGGACTCCTGCACCTACTCATTTAAAGCTATCCAAATATTCAAGTGGGGTTAAGGTGGACCAAAGCTTGTACAGAAGCATGATAGGAAGTCTGTCGTACTTAACAACCAGCAGACCTGACATTGCTTTTGCAGTTGGAGTATGTGCTAGATACCAAGCTGATCCCAAAGTCAGTCATATCAACCAAGTGAAGAGGATTTTGAAGTATGTAAGTGGAACTTACAACTATGGCTTGTTGTACTCTCATGGTTGTGAACCAACTCTGACTGGTTACTGTGATGCTGATTGGGCTGGAAGTGCTGATGATAGAAAGAGCACCTCTGGAGGATGTTTCTTCTTAGGAAATAATCTGGTCTCTTGCTTCAGCAAGAAACAGAACTGTGTGTCTCTCTCTACTGCTGAAGCTGAATACATAGCAGCTGGTAGTAGCTGTTCTCAAATGATCTGGATGAAACATATGCTTACTGAGTATAATGTCACACAAGATGTTATGACATTGTACTGTGACAATCTGAGTACAATCAACATTTCCAAGAATCCTATTCAGCATAACAGGACCAAGCATATTGACATTAGACACCACTTTATCAGAGATCTTGTAGAGGAGAAGACGATTAAACTAGAACATGTTGCCACTGAACTACAGCTGGCCGACATTTTTACCAAGGCACTTGATGCAAATCAATTTGAAAATTTGAGGGGCAAGTTGGGTATTTGCCAACATGAGGAAATGTAGCAATTAATTTTGCTAAAAACAAGGGATGAAGGAGTTTTTCGTGTTAAGTCTATTTTGATTGGGTTAATCATCTGTTTCCCTATTTCTTTCAAAATTATTAAGAAGTTGAATAGACACTCATTTACCTCCTTCCTCTCTCGGCTCTACAACAATCTCCATTCTCTCAATCAAAGATTTCACTCTCGTTGTTACTGGTTTTCTAAGACTCTCAAAATGTCTCAACTATCCATGACATCATCCTCTTCAAAGAAGATTGTTTCTTCCTCATCCTCTGATCGAGAACCTAGGGATATCACAACCTGCATGGATTCTGATGTTCTGGAGATTACTCCTCTTAGAGAACTGGAAGCTAACCCCTCTAAGGTTAAAAAGCTGAGAACAAGGCATGCAGGAAGGTCTCAAGCTTCTTCATCTGGTAATCCCTCTCAACCATCATCTTATGTTCCCTCAGAAATAGCAAATAGGGAAGGCTCAGCCTATGTTCATCAAGCAATAGCTAGACTTGTTACAAGAATTCTGAATGAGAACCACTCAGTACCTGGCATTTCTGTTCCTTTAAATCAAGAATCTGCTAGTCCAAATGTTGAAATGAATCCAGATGTCACTAAGAATGTTGAGAGACCGGATGACAACATTCGGAAATCATCTGAAAATCTTGATGATCTCCAGAACCCTTCAGAGAAGGATGTTGAACCCCCGGTTATTGATGTGGATGAAGAATACTCTGACAATGACCTAATTGCAAATATCAACCCTAGCATAGCTAGAAGGATGATGAACAGAAAAGGAAAGCAGGATGCTGCAAAATGTCTGACCAAAGAGAAGACTGCTGATGTTGGTCATAAGAAAACCAGGTCTGAAGACAAGACTGGTGTAGAAACTGTGAAGACTGGATTGTCCAAAGGGAAGGTGAAAACCCGAGTACCTGCTGGTAGTCTCTCAAAGCCTGTGAGACAACCAATAGCAAAGAAAAGTAAAGAGCCTGAACCTTCTGATTCTAATAAGGAATTAGAATTTGAAGTTGATGCTGAAGACATTCCTCTCAGAAGGAAACTCCCATCAAGCAAAATGGCTAAAGTTCCTGAAGTCCCCACTGACAACATTTCTTTTCACCACCCTGAAAATGCTAACAGATGGGAGTATGTTTGTTTGAAAAGAATAGCTTTGGAAAGAGAACTTAACAATGGTGCCATGGAATGTAAGGAGATCATGGACCTAATCTAAACTGTTGGTATAATGAATACTGTGGTAAAGTTTACCAACTGCTATGAAAATCTTGTCAAAGAATTCATAGTGAATTTATCTGATGGATGTGCTGATGGAAGGTCAGCTGACTTTAAGTGTGTCTATGTGAGAGGAAGAAAGGTAAATTTCTCTCCCTCTGAAATAAACAAATTCCTTGGAAGACCAGACGAGGCTTGCCCTGAACTAGAGGTTACTGACAACCAAGTATGCCAAACCATCACTGAAAATCAAGTCAAGTGTTGTCCCTTAAAAGGCAAGCTGAATGCAAGCAAGCTAAGCATGAAATTTGGCATCCTGCACAAGATTGGTGCAGCCAACTGGGTTCCCACCAACCATAAATCAACCATCTCCACAGGATTGGGAAGATTCATTTATGTTGTTGGAACCAGGACAGAATTTGACTATGGCAGGTATATCTTTGATCAGACTTTAACACATGCTGGAAGTTATGCTGTTAAAGGCCCTATTGCCTTTCCCTCCCTCCTATGTGGTATTGTCCTTGCTCAGTATCCTGACATTCTAGTGGAAAGAGATACTGTATGCAAAAGAGCCCCTGCTCTTGGGTTGCACTATAAGCTATTTCAGGGAACTCATGTTCCTGACATTGTCATGACATCAGCTGAGACATCAACTGTCAAAACTCAGTCCAAGAAATCTGATGTTATAGCTGTACTGAAGGAAACCTGCAAAGAGCTGGGGACAAGGAAAAGGACTCTTGAGAACCTAATTGCTAGACTAGAACAGGAGGAGACTGAAGGATAAAGAAGGGAAGAGGATGCTGCTGAAGATCAGCTTAATGCTGAAGACAGTGCCTCCTCTGAAGATGACAGTGCTTGAAGATCAGTGGGGTTGTCAAGCTTGTTGCTGGTACCTGTTGCTGCAAGTGATTTCAGACTTTTTGTTTTTATTATTCATTTTGGATGACTGTATAACCTAAAATTACATGTATCTTTGGCCTATTTATGGCTAAAGAGGGGGAGAAGATTTTGTGTTAATTATACTTGGTAGACTTTATTTTTTCTGCAGACATATTATTTCTGCTGCTCTCTAATCTCTGATTGTTTAGGGTTTTAGCCAAAAAATTTCCAAAGGGGGAGTTTGTAAATGTTTGGTTATTGGCATGTATTTTTGGTAAAACCAGGTGTGTGAATGTCATGACTGATGTCATAACATTCTGGGTTACTAGGTACTTTCTGTAGAAAAAGAATGGCATACAGTAGCTGCTCATTATGAGTGTGTAGCTGATCACTATGCAATGATCACATTTATTACATTCTACCAAAATTAGTAAACAGGATTCTTGTTGTCATAACCAATGTTAAGACATCCTGTACTGATCTAACAGTTATGCTGTTGTGTTATTTCTGAGATTTTTCAGGAATATGGTTCATACATTCCAGAACAGAATCTCACGTGGACTTTAGGTTAACCTGGCTGAACCCTAAACTGGTTGATAAATTCTTGTGACCAAGTCTTGAGGTTAACCCTAATTAACCCTAGATATTTTCATGGAAGCCCTAACTGAAGAACAACTGCCTATATATTCAACAGGAAGGCTGTTGGTGAAAAACACTTTTAGACAGAAGATCATCTAGGAGCTGTATAGTTTTAACTACTGTAATCCAAGCAAGTATCATTGTGATAAGTGACTTGGAGTAGGTTTTGATTGTAAGGGTTGTGTATCACTCAAAGCTTTGAAGCAAGAGTGTTTGTGTCACTTGATTAAAGCTTTGAAGCAAGGTCAAGTTAGGTTTATGTATCACTCAAAGCTTTGAAGCACGAGTGTTTGTGTTACTTAATTAAAGTTGTGAAGCATAATCAAGTGTATGTTCTGAAGAGTGTCTTCATAATTTCATTAGTCAATTGTTTAGTATCACTGCTGTGATTGAGGGGGAGTGAGTAGGAACTCAGGTTTAAGTTGAACTTAGATTGAAGTTGCATTGGGTAGGTCTTAAGTGAAGGAGATAAACTGGTTGGTTTATTCCTGAATTAATATCTCTTATAGTGAATTTCCTCCCTGACTTGGTAGCCCCCAGAGTAGGTGTTGTTTCACACTGAACTGGGTAAACAATTGATTGTGTTCTTTACTGCTTTTTGATTTACTGTCTTATAGAAAGTCAGATATGGTGTCATAACATTCACTGTGACATTGAGTATCTGCTGCCAGAATTTCAAAAATATTCAAAAATTCAAAAATCGAAATAAAATGAGAATAAAAATATCAGGTTGAACAAATATTTATGGTTAAAAACGAGACTTCCAAACTGTACTAAAAAAATAAAGCGAGCATATCGTCGTAATCTACACGAAACGAAGATTCATAAAATGATCAGTAAAAGATGAAAACTTGAAATATTTTCTCTCTAATTTTCCGCACAGTGTTGAATCGCTTTTAACAGTCTGTCTGTAAAACCAAAATATTAATATTATTGACATAGAAACAACTTGAGCAATGCAAGAAATGAGTACAGAGATAAAAATGCATGAAGTAAAATATCAGGTATTTTTCAACTACAAAATAATGCAAAATGTCGATTTAAACAGACTTTTGGTCAACTTAAATACGACTGGTGATGCAAAAATGTGATGAATGAATATATCTATTAATTATTGTGACCAAATAACGAAATATGACATGAAAGTGCGACTAAGAAAATTAGGGGTGAAATTTAGGGTGCAACACATGCGGCCAATCATCTATCGAAAAACTCACTTTGCTACATCCAAGGAACGTTGCATAACTCCTAAAAGGGAAGCATTATTACCATAACAAGTCCAAGATTTATGGTCAAACTCGATTGATAACCAAACTCCTGAGTTGTAGACTTTTGTTAATTTAGCCATCATAGTAGTACCTCTAGATTTTATTTGTATGTTATCCTATATAGTAGAACACTCATTTTTATGAGTGTCGCAAGATGAATTGTCCATTTATGTTCAAAACAAAAAACAAAAGAAAAACAACAAAAACACTTTAAAAAAACCTTCACTATCTCAATATACTAAAAAATTCCCCGTCTCA